>CM021701.1:35662753-35702500 GCA_011074415.1 Stictonetta naevosa | reverse complement strand
AGGAAGGAAGGAAGGAAGGAAGGAAGGAAGGAAGGAAGGAAGGAAGGGGCACCAATTAAGCCTGTTATCTTGGTAAAAGCAGGCAATTTCTTCATTAATTGAAATCAGGATTGTGGAAGGCAGCTATTTCACTATAATCCAAATTTGCTTCTGTAATTAATAAAATACATCTCTGATACTGACCAGTTAAAATCATAACCTTAACTAATGTTCCAGCTTGGGGAAAGATCATTATTTCTAATACATGGACAAATGTATTTGCAGCAGAGTTTATTCAGTAATATCAGCAATTATTATTATTATTTTTAATGTGACAATATTTTCTTTAAAATAAAGATTACACTAGATGGTAGTATAAACCCTCAGAAATGCATAACTTTCTCAGGAAGAGAGATAGAAAGAGAGATACAGGGAATGTAAGGCCTAAATAGTACCACTGGTTAAATAAAATGGCACCAAAAAAAAAGGTAAATCTAGGCTTTGACACAAACTTTGTGTTTGGATGCTGCCACATATGACAAAGCTGAAGGTATGATTTTCATTCAGGTATTACAGTCATAATAGAATGAAAATAAGCTTTCCCTCTGTATCACTGTTTTACATTTCCTTTATGGTTGTTGTTGTTGTCATTTTTGTTGGTTTTTTTGAGTATGTTATCCAGCACCATTATCTTCAATACATTTTTAGTTTCCTACATGGAAACTTTATTTCTTGCAGAAATCATCGTATGGTAAAGAGAACCCACCTTGCTGGGTACTAGTATGTTATTGTCAGACAAGTTGCAGAAAAAAGTACAAAATCTTTTTTATGCATCTTCTAAGATGATACTTTAACTGTGGGATAGCATGACAGGCACTGTTTAAGGAATAAAATAGTTTCCTATTCAGTGAGATATTGTCCACTGGAGTGGACTTAAGATGATGGGCTTTTACCCACATTATTTTAGGAATCCCAATTAAATATATATTTAAGTAAATGAGGAGTGTGTATTTCAAACATGTAGACCACTTTAAATGAAAACTACAGATTAGCACTGAATGTTGATACTTTAAATACTCTTCATGAATATTCAATTAAATGACACAAACTCAGCCAGTTCACAACACCCTTGCTTTCCAAAGTTTTCTGAATATAAAAGACCTAATCAACTCAATACATAATAGCTAGAAGTTTATGCTGGAATAATACTAAAGATGCCAACAGAATCACATCTATTTTACATTGGAGTAAAGTCATGGTGATTTAGGCCTGAAGAATTAAAAAGCCTATTAAACTGGTTTCACACAGCAAAAGGTCTAAGCATCTGAAGAAGTAACTCCAATAAAGTACCACACCACCACCAACAAACCCCAGCCTTCAGAGCTCACCTGGAAGCTGTAGAAACCTCTCCCTACAAAATACACAATCCTTTTTCATCAAGGTGTCACAGGGTGACATTAGCAGTGCAATTAATAAAACCATAACAGCCAGCATTTGCAGTATATGAAAAAGCTGTTCAGTGAAAGAATAAAAAGAATTCGTAAATGTTCACTAAGGGTGGAAAAAGAGAAGAAAAGGAAAACAATCTACCCACAGAATACAGTCACTGGAAAACAAAGTTTTAATTTCTCAGACAGTATAAACACACCTTCCCTGGTGTAAGTGGAGTTTTGCCAGAAACCCAATAGTTGGGAATCTCGACTAATAAAAAAAGATTGTTGTGGGAGAAATGAAAGGATTACAAGAAAAGGAGATTCATAAATACCCTTTATTTTACTGTGTACACATTTGTGCTTCTCAAATGTATAGGTGTGAATCTGAAACAAACAAGCCAAAAAGAAAATATTTTTACATTAGTACTTGTGTTATAAATGAGATACGACTCAATCTGAATTTAGTAATATTTATACAAGGCAAGTAAACAGCTCTGGGTGAGCGGGAGTCTACGCTCTACCAACACGCACGTAAACAGCACCACTTACATGCAGAGTCTACGCTCTACCAACACAACCGTCGAACTTCCTAGACATATAGAACATTGCTTTTACATATTCATAAGAAACCTGAGTATGTCTATACATATGTATGACTGATCCCCGCATCGTATTATAATTAGTATTGTCACAAACTCCCCCTTTTGGCGTCTGCGCAATGTCTCTTGGTGGTGGTCGTTGGGGTTCGTGGGGATGAAGGCTCGCGGTTCCCCCCCATCACCGCTCGCACCCTTTTGTTCCTGCGCAGACGCTGTGGGTTCTTGGGTCTCGTCCAGGGGCGGCCCCGGCCGGCTCCCACTTCTTCTGCGCATGCTCTGCCCTCCACAAGGTCCCCGAAAGCAACAGAACGTGATCGACACCAACCCATGCGAGGCCGTCTTTTCCCGCGTTTCATTAACCCTTGAAACCACGCTAATAATATGATTATCATATAACATTAAGCAACAAATTTTAACAGTTTCAACCAGCAAACCCTCAGCAACTTCCATGCCTTAACAGCCGGAGAACAAGCAACCCAAGACGGCAAGGCGTCTCCTGAATCACCCTTCTTTGTTCCCTCTAACCTCTTTACATTCCTGATGGCCTCATCGTTAAGAGTCTGATGTTATCATCAACCATGGGGCTTGTCGACCCCCATGGCCACACTCCCATGTCTCCCCCTTCTTTATTAACATCAACCATCTTCTTGACACGAATAATTACATATATCACACTTGGATAACCAAAAAACACATGGCCCAGGTGGAGAACTGTCAATTTTCATGAAAATGTGGAAAGTGCTTGAAGAAGAATATATTTCTTAGAAAAAAAAAAAAAAAAAATGCAAAGTGAAATAAAAGTGCCCTAACAAGTGTCCTGTATCTGCTTTGACAAAACGAATGCATCAAAATACAGTCATATGTTGACAGAAATGTCACTGTCATATCATTTCCAACTGCTGCAAACATTATCTGAATTTTAGACACAAAACCACAGTAACCTTGCTGTTATGGCAGAATATGTTATAATGCTTGTTATGTGTCTCAGTGTTCAACAGGAGACTATCATAAGAACCAAATGCTAGGGCTCTGAGGAGAGCATGAAATAAAGGGATGCCTGCTGTGAAAAGGTTGTCATTAACATTGTAGGGCAGAGAACTTGGATAAGATAGGCAAACAGCTATTATATGGTTAATAAAGATAATGCCAGACTACACCCAGTAATTCTAGATTTTATTTATTTATTACTAAAATGCAACATAGAACCACAGAATGTCTGTTTTCTGAGATACGTATATATACCCCCAGTCAAGGTATGTAGCAAATAAAGAACAACAAGGATAGCAGAAGCCTATGGACTATAGCGCTACTAACAATTTCTTACCTGCCCTGATTCCAGTTACTCCACTTACCATAAAGTCTCTTGTTTAACTATAATGATCTCCATTTTCTGAATTATTATACATGCAAACACATGAGCACGAAAGTTTGTCTTCAGTTTTCTTTCTTTCCTACAACTATTGAGTTCCTATTGAGGCCCTACTGAGTCCCTTTTGAGGCATACCAGTTTTCTAGCGACTGTTAGTTGATGGCACCAGCAATAGTTATGTTTATTAATATACATGCTTCTGTTCTCTGCCACTACAGGTTTTAAGTATGTGCTTGCTAGGAAGAAGTGCTCTGTGGAAAGTAGATCACAGAATCACAGAATGTTAGGGATTGGAAGGGACCTTGAAAGATCATCTAGTCCAATCCCCCAAATCTTGCATAGCATGGTTTTGTTTATTCTCATGCAAAGCATTACAGTTACTACACTCATTCTTTTCTTCTTTTTACTTCTGATCTGAAATAAAACAACTCAGGTTTATCTGTCTTTTGTTTTAGATAATAATAAATTTTGTTTTAGATAGTAATAATCCCAGGAGTAAAGCAGATACTGAGACTGACTACTGCCCAGAGTTCAAACTAGCAAGCCCTACATGCCATGCTCAGGGCTATGTCACTCTTTCTGAACCCTGGCTCTGGCATTCTTGGATCCACTTTTACTCAGATACAAAAAGAGATATGATATATTTTCATTCAGGCTAGTTTTAACAAGCACTTAAATTATGTTTTCAGATTGTATGAGATTGTGGGAGTGTGGCCATGGGGGTCGACAAATCCCATGGTTGGTGATAACATCAGACTCTTAACGATGAGGCCATCAGGAATGTAAAGAGTTTAGAGGGAACAAAGAAGGGTGATTCAGGAGACTCCTTGCCGTCTCGGGTTGCTTGTTCTCTCGCCGTTAAGGCATGGAAGTTGCTGGGGGTTTTCTGGTTGCCGGGCAAAGTTGTTTGACCAATGAATAGTTAGTGGAAAAGGACTGCTATGGGGCGAATAGTATAAGAAGGGAGCCTGTCCTCAATATGGGATGCAACAGATATATAATGAAGTTATGTCATCAATAAAGAAGTAGCAGTTACTGATCCTAAAAGAACTCTGGTGTCTGAGTGGTCATTACGCCACATGAGATGTAGGGTTGGGACCTTTCAGACTGAAAAACAAGACTCCTACGATAGATATAAGTACATATTTTACCTAACGTTGTTATACAAAAGATGCAAGCCTATAGGTATGCACTATATTGGACTCTGATTATAGGTCTTCAGAACACTTATAGAGATACTAAGCAGGTTTAAGTTAACCTCTAAATGACAATAAAGCATACTGCTAAAGCAGAAGTTTTATTCCCAGACAGTATATGTTCCTGGTATTCAGTCCCCAGAGAATTAGTGTGCCCTTTAAATATGGGTATCATAGATGGATTTATTGGTATAAAGCAACTGAATTCCACCAAAACCCCATTTTAAAGAACCAAAGTAGGAATTCTGGATGTCATTTCTGACCCCTGTTGCTTGTTCATCCACTGACCTGCTGTGTAGCTCCAAACAAGTCATTGTACCTTCTGCTATCTTTTTGTTGTTGTTGTTTGCCATACAGGCAAAGTTTCTAATAAGAAGAAAAAAAAAAAAAAAAAGATTCAGTATGCTTTTTGAAGAAATGGAATGACTAAGAAGAAAACACTACCAATGGCTGTGAAAAAGGATGAGAGCAAAGCTGAGATTCAGCTTTTTCTAAATATATTCAATTTCTACTTTTATATGCCCAAAAATATCAAAATGCAAAGACCTAATGCAATCAGTGAAAGCATAACATTCTTTTACATCATACTAAAAGCACATCTAGCTTTTGCAATGGACCCATACTCTAAGCTATGAAATATTTAAAACATAAATTTAAAAAACAATCTCTGCCACAATTAACATGTGTTTTATGCCTAAAAAACCAGTAGTAAGTGGTGGAAAACAAAAACTATGAGACAATATGAGAGAATATTGGCTAGGAATGACTGCATCAGCAGCCAGTTTGATACTGATATATTTCATAAGAATTTTAAGAAGAGAGATGAAATACGGTAACAGCTGCTCTGAAAATATTTCTGATAAACTCCTCCCATGTCTGAGAGGCGGCATGAAGCTTACTTGAAAATATAACGAAGAGTGGTACATCCAGCCAAGGTATGAGCTGACATTTTATTATAAATAAGATATGGTAACTGGGTGTTTCAAGGTTGTGAAGGTCCTTGAAAACAAAGGGAAGTGGATTATGCTTGATTTGAAAGAGATCAAGTAGCTGATGGAAGAGTTTAAAAAGGGAGGGAAAATGCAATGGAGAAAGAATAGCAGATGAATATGAGTGGATCAGCACTTATCAGTGGATATCAAATCAGGGAGAAATCATTGCATTAATTGAAAAACTAGAAGATAGAATCTAGACAAGAATTAGCTGTGTAATTTCTAAGAAACTACACCTTAGATATGTGCAAAGAAAATTAAGCTCCAAGAGCCAGAATGAAATCAAAGATTTCATTCTGGCCTTAGAAAAAACACACTGCTTAGGACATATCAATTATTTCATATCCAGGGTAGTAAGTACCCAGAAACAGACAGAAATCTTTAGAAATAAACAGACAAACTAACAAAATAATAAGAATATATATATTAAAAAAAAACATAGAGCTTTAATGTACTGCTGAAATATTAGAAATGCACTCATAATAGCAGATTCTAGAGGTTTGGGGTGCTTTTTATGCTAGCAGCAAAACAAGTGAAGGTGCATATTTCTGAGGATTGTGTGTGTCTCAAATGTATATGCAGTAGAATTTGAAGAGGAACTGACAACCTTATCTTTAATGACAGTCTTGCTTCTGAGACTACTGAAGTACTTTAACTAATCTCATTTAACAGAACATCTGTACTTTGAGTTAAATATCTTCGGAAATCTAGTCCAAGGTGTTTTCCGTTAGTTATGAATCTTGCAGCTGCCATCTTTGTCATCTCAAAATCAGAATATTTTGAGATTTTGTGCATCTTTCATTTCTTTATTTCAACACTATTTAAATACAGAAGATGCTCCAGAATGCATATACTCAACTGTTCTTTTAACAATTCAAAAAAAAAAAAAAAAAAGAAAAAAAGAAAAACAAACAACAACAACAAAAAACTTGCTCTTTATTACTGTATTTGTTGCCAGGCAAAACTGAACATGTCATATTTGAACATTTGAGTCCATATTCCTTGAAATGCCTTCTCAGGCATTGCACCGATAAGGACTGTGATTTTAATTTTGTGTCCTCCTTTTATAAGTATTTTTCCTTTGGATCTTAAAACTTCAATATAAATGGCCACTATTGAGTGCATTTTTTTATTGCATCAGACTTCGTTCTTTTTACTAAAACCAATTGGAAAATTATAGTTTTCCACAGTCCATGTATCTATCTACATGTCTTTCAGCAGTCTGTCCTGTTCTTCATTGAAGTTCATTCCTGGTCAGACTCTCACTCCATGAGAAAACATGCGAAACCGACTAATTGCAGCTTAACACTTGCTGGATGCCACCTCTGTTAAACAGTTTTTTTTGGCTCAGGCACTCTGTAGCTAAGAGCACTAAAGTACTCAAGCATAGATATAACCTGTGAAGGTAGTAATTTCATTTGGGTTTACTGAGATCTGTTACAGACAGAATACTGGATGTAGCTAAGGGCAGAGATTCACTGCCTGGTAGTGATACAGAATGTAGGCATATTGGAGGCATTGAACATTTGCAAGTACATAAAATACTGGCTTAAATTAAAAGGACCCTAGGTAAATTTACAGAAGAAACACACACACACACACAAAGAATTTTTAAGGTCTAAAATTAGTCTTGAGAAATGCAAAGAAACGTGACTATACCATCCATATTTCCAGAGTTTCTTTGATGCCTCTTTCTGTTACTGTGTGAAATGTTTTGTCAGGTTTTGAAAATACTCTCAAGAAAAATCATTTTCCTGTGTATGGGACTTCTTAGATTCTTTGTCCATGTTTTTGACATTTCTCTTGGCACCACAGTTTTCGGCAGTTACTGATATCTACAGATGTTGATGTAGACTATATAAATTTGTCAAATCTGTCAATTTTCAGGTTTCATCTGTAATATCTAGTGTCCATATGTTTTGTTTCCTTTTCTGTATTAGTTGCTGCATACTTGCCAGATTGTGTGTGAATGGCTGAGGAACAGAAACAATGGGCAACGTCTTCTCAATTATTATTTTTAATTACCATCATATTTTGAACATTTTTTTTTACTAATACATTATGGAAGCTGATCTAAACATAAATGTGATACCAGAGAAACAATCCAGCAGTAAAGATCATTTGAAGGGCAGTTGTAAAGGTGAATCATCTGAAAAACAAGGCACTTACTTAAATATCATGTCTCAAGAATGTTAAAGCATGTCTGCTTTTCCGAATTCCAAAAAGTCAGGACCTGAAAGTTAAGTATTACCATTTTTTCCCCCAGTTTTAGACAAAAAAATATTGAACTCATCCCTATAAGATAGGATTATTTATCAGGAGTCACTGCAGAGTAAGATGAAGAAAGAGTGTAAGAATTCTTCTCCATATGACCTTTTATTCTGGGGTTTTACATTGTTATTGATGCTTTTAAAATTACTAGTGATGTCTTAATATCAGCAAAAATTGAAAGTACTGCAAACAGCTGCTTTTTTTGGGGGGGGGGAGCAGTGAAGGGGGAGGAGCACGGGATGTGCAATGATAGTGCAACTCCATGGATCATTAAAGATAGGAAACATTCATGTCTGTTTTTCAGGATTCATTATTCCTGAGGACATTCAGAACAGCACTCTAACCCTGTGATTAACCCTACTTTCTCCTGCTTCTTCTCCTACATCATAAATAACCCACAGAGACATAAACAATGCCTTGATTAGAGAGTAAGATATGAAAATATGTGTATAAAAATGGGATCAATATGAGGACAATTAAGTCTGCCATAAATTGGCATCTCAGCCAAAATTTCTCAATTACACTTGTTATCTGAAAATGACTCTCCACAAATTGTCTCTAAAAAGATAGTTTCCATAGTTACTTCATGTTCTGTTATTAAAATTCAGCCCAAATGAATTCATTGCATGTATATATATAAAAAATACATATAATATTTGTGAAATGCCATGTTAATTTCTTTGACATTTTGAAGTCTGCACAACTTCAGCCCTGAGTACAAGCATTTTATTAATGTTGGTTCTGAATCAGATGCAGATTAAGGATTAATTCACCATTGTTTTACTGTAGCAATAGATTAGTCCAGCTCCACAGAAATAACACTTTTAACAACAGATGAGAAATAAGTAGGACCTTAACTGGAGCCAAACATAGTTCTTTAACATAAATAAGGTATTTAAACTTTAATTCCCAAGAAGATCAATCTAAATCTTAATCTTAAAACTGTATTTTTCCCCTGTAGATACTCCTATACCAGCTACTTTATTTACCAAACTTAAGTAAGAATCTTAACTGCTGTCAATATACTGCTAAAGGTAACCACAAATATCGATGGGTAGATCTCTATTCTATACTTCCCATTTCATTGGCTAAACAGGGATAAAAATTATTATTGTTATTCTTTTGTTTACAGTTGCAGATAGAAACTATAAAGATCAGATACGGATACTGTAGTTGCTGTGTGTGTGTTTACACATAAAAAAGAGAGTATTCCTGACAAAAGCTGGTGAGGTCAAGAGAAGCTCAAAATTTTCCAGCTGGATACTTTGAGTGACTCGGTGACATTCAGAAACTGAGACATATGTATGATGCAGAATAAACAGATCCTGGTGATTTAAATTTTCCTTTGATTTTCAAAGCCTCTCTCTTCATGAGATTTCTTTCATAAACTCTTAGTCCTTTATTTATACCTCTGCAGATTATTTTAGCATAAATGTTCACTGACTTGACAATCTTGAACACTTCAAATCAGGTAGTAGCATATTTCCTTACAATGAATTTCAGCACAACGAATTTCAGTACCAACTTTTAAGTGACAGTGTATCAGAAAATATTTACATTGGCTATCAATCTTCAATCTTCTCTTTGTACTGTGCTACTTCATAAACTTGGAGAAGAGACAAAACTCTTGATAATCACACACACACACACATGCACACATATTATTGTGCATTCCTCCTATGACCTATTTACTTGTAATTTTTTTCTCATTCTAGAGAAATTAATTAAATCTGTAACATTTGTTATGATCATTTTGTAAGTGATTTTACCTTAATTTTGCTATATTTAATTCAAAAAATATTACAATCTATTTTTTTTTTTTTTAATCTCATTCACTATTTTCTTATGTACCTGAAAATGTACCAAAATAAATAACAATAACAAAAATAATAACAATAATTAAAAGTCTGGATATCTCTACATAAAGAGTTATACAAATAGCTTGGTGAATAGTGAAAATGAGACAAAAAATGAAAAGTTAGTTTAAGGTGGAACAAAAATGAATCACCACAGTTAGCCTGTATTTTATCTTAATAAGCTGCACTATGAACATTGTAATGCTAAATTGGCCCAAGAATATAAGTCCTCAAGTTAATCTGTGTGTGACAGAGAGCTGACAATGAAGTTATGTACCTCTGTGCAAAAGGTTTAACCATCAGGCATGTCTTTTTCCCAGAGGATTTAGGTAGGATTGATAGGGGAGGATGAATTCAGTATTCTATAACATGCTCTGGTGAAGCTCTTTCAGGATGCCAAACCAATGCTGACCATGCAAGAAATACGTGTTTTTAAAACCAGTACACAAAACTGATCATGAACGAAGTAGTCAGAGGCATCTGGGGAGTATGGCATGATTAACATGAACTTTCTACAAGACCAAGAAGTCTCGATTTTACTATTTCTTTCTTATCATTTGCTGGGCAGACTGGGCTCCAGCTTGTCAGATGGCATAAATCACTACAGTTTCAGACATGTCAATGTTTACAAGAAGGATCCTTCCCTGGTCTTGTTGTGGGAATCCTTCTGCAGCAGATGGTTCTTTTGATGATCAGGAAAAGTTTCTTTGCAACCCAGAGCACACCTTTCAAGGGTTAGCATTTGTGACAATGGACAAAAATGATGGAAAAATGGAGATACATTGAATTACTTATGGATAATAGTAGGCAGCAGGAATGGTTGTATGCAGAAAACCCTCTCATTATAGCTCAGAAAATAAATTTTAACAAATATATTTTTCTCCTAAAATAAATGCTGAAGGTCTTGTTCATATAACAGAAAGCAAGATATACTAACACTACTTTTCACAGACCATGACTGGAATGTATTTGGGGTTAAGATAATTGCTGCTTTGCAGGCCTGAGTTAAAACAAATATTGCATTTGTATTAAGTTTATTCATTATACATTTCTCTCTATATGGGTATATACAGACACACACACACAAAGCAATTAGCACATCAGAAAAAAAAAAAAAAGAAATAAATCCATGGGTCAATTCATTATTAAATTTCAGGGGATTTGATGAAGGAAAATATAGTTCTTAGTAAAGAAAATATGTACAAGCATCAATTTATACATGCAAAAATGCATATTTTCATTATAGAGAACATTTCATGTGCATGTTTTTTTTGAGGAGTATGTACAGTAATTCAGTTCACATCAGTGCATTTCTAATTATGAAGATTATTTATTTTTCTGGTGTCACTGACCAGCCAACAGTTAACTTCTTAAAACATCACACCTGTTCATTATACCATCTTCCCTGTCACAAGTGATTTTTCATGAGGTAACTCTGCTATAAATATGTTTATGTGTACATAAATATACTATGCTAGAGTACTTTAGAAAGCTATAAACATATACAATATGTATGTAGTTCTTTTAAATGACTGCTTTCATGACACTAGGAAGAACCAAAATCAAATGCATCTGAGCAAATCTATAAACAATTCACTTGCCTGCAAGTTTTCAATATTTTCCATTTGCAGTAATCAGTAATAGTGTCTGTCTTGTTTAGTATACATAAAATAGTTATAAAAGAGAAATATCAAATTTAACAGTCAATTTTACAAATAATAATAATTTGCAAGAATTTGTGAATACCAGCAAAAGTGCTGGTCTACCTCAAAGACAAAGACAAAGCAAAAGAAATATGGGTTAAAACATTATAAAACAAAACTAAGCATAGAAAAATTTCAAACAAGTGTAAAATCTGGCATACAGTTATCTAAATAAGATAATACCTAACAACATGTAATCAATATAAATCATCAATACTGAAACAGACAATAATAGAAAACAATTTGGAAATGGGTTGATAATGAGATATAGCTGCAGTGAATAAGTGCAAAAAGGGATTCTTCATTCAACAGAAAATATCATTAAGTGAAATGAGTGCACAAGGAAAAAGGGAGAGATCCTTGTACTAGTAAACCTTGAAGAAAATGAAGGATCACCAAGGTAAATATAGATTCTGGTATTTGAATATAGTGTTAGGATTTGTGCTATCCAGTCTTGCATGAACTTGCATGCAGAATATATCTTGCTCATGCACAAAAAGGTGTGCTGGTGCTTAAAATGTATTTGATAAATATAACAGTTTTATCAGGATGGTCTCCATGTCAGAGGATATAGAATGTAAAAAGTAGAAATTCTCCTCAAACATTTTTTTTTTAAAAAAAAAAAAGTAAAGGAAAGAAAATAAGAATGGAAAGAAAGAAAAGGAGATTGGAGGGAGACTTTAGCCACCTAAAATATTCCTTTAGTTTATTCAGTCTGAGACCTTATTCATTGGCAATGAAAAAACTCTCTCTGAATGGCATAACCACAATGCTTCTGCAAAAGACACAGAAGCTTCAAATTTGGATTTTGGACTCCATTAAAGATGTTGAAATATTCACACTGAAAACGTGTATTAATTCTCTTCCATTCCTCTCCCTTCTTCCCAAATGCATTAAAAATTCAACAAGTTTGAAAGCAATATTCTTGTGGCTGTCAAAAAGCTTTTATTGGCTGGTTTTGTACTTTCTCTTTAGCAAATGGATTTTTTTAAATCTTAATGATCTCTGGATTCATCACCAACCCCATTATTTCTGCTACAGAAACAAACCATCTGGACAACACTTCTGCAGGTATTTAGTTAAATTAACAATAGTATATGTCCTTTTCACTTATCAACAGCTCTTTCCATTCAGGTGAATTCTCTGAAGTTTTAAAAATTTACAGCTTGAAGTATTAAAACTATAGCAAACATATTTAAACAGTTAAAATTAGTTTAAGGCAGTCATAAAACCAAGGCTATGTGCCCCTCATACTTTTTAATTATGCTGTGCTAATAAAGAGGCAATAAACTACCCAGAAACAAAAACTATAGGGCTCTACTGCAAGGTGTGAGCTCACCTATGTGAAATCTGTATGTATTTAGTAGATAAACTCCAGTCCAGCCCTGCCAAATATATATATGTGTGTGTATATATATGAAGCATGCAGCAATAACTTGTCATGAAATCAGCAATCGATACTGGATAAAAATTGTTGTTGTTTTTCCTTACCTTTCATAATGAGACTTAAACATGCTTTATACATTCATTATATATGCATACGTACATTGTCAGCCCATGCTAACAATGTTGAAAGGGAAATGCTTTGCTAGCTCTATTTCCTTCTAAAAGATATCGGGCTACTCTGAGTGGATTGGGGCTAAATGGCAAGTTTAGGGTTGCACTAACATCCCTTGTTGCCATATTAACTTCTCTTCTGCCATATCTTGGAATATTAGAACAAGGGTAGAATCCTAATTTTTTTGTAAGGTCAAATTTCATTTGTCTTTCTTGCCTAATAATGGAGATTGATCTGAAGTTCTATGTATGCAGCCAGAGTCCTGACCAGTTAGGAAGACTTTCTGTTTCTACATACAAAGAACATACTCAAATAAACAAAATCCTGGCAAATGGCCAAGGAAGGTCAATCCTAAAATAGCAAATATTTTTCCAAAATTTAACATGCAAAAAAATCACCCAACACAAATTTAAATTGGCTAAATTTAATATTCTTCCTAAATGTTGCTGCTTCTTCTGTTCTCAATGAAGAATCAGAAGTAGGGAGCAAAATACCTTTTGCCCTCTTTTATAAGAGTTGAGTACACCAGTGTAAAAAGGGAGTGTTAAAAGTTTTGGTATTAAAAGGGAGTAAGAAAGTCTGACACCTACCAATTTAGTGATAGTGTAGGGTTAAACTCGGCTCTGGTACAAATGAGCACCAGCCAAATGAAAACAGTGGGATTAGTTCCACAAACACAGAGTCTGAGTTTGGCTCCAAGAGACTGTTTTGTTTAGACATGCTACAGAAAATGTAAATGACTCTAGTACAGACAGAATTTCACTCTTTCAATCCTTATGTTTATCTACTCCAAGCCTCTGAACACTGAAAAGTTCAACTATCACTCATCAAATCATGTTTCCAAAATAGACAGGATTCATATATTGATCTACTTTCATAGTTCAGGCTGTTTCCTAAGCTGGCTGCTGCATTCTGCGGCTAGATTACACCATCAAAGGTCATTGTGGAAATCAAGCCTTATAGAGGCAACAGGTTTCTTAAAAAAGTAGTATGCAGGCACCAAAATTCCTGAGTTTCCAACAGGCAAGGCTTCATTAAACAGATTGGCCTCTACTACATTTTGCTGGTGATTTGACAGCTTAACAGCTGTTGCCGAAAACTTCCATAAATCTATGTGCTTTGAAAAAAAGATGAAAATATTCTACTTTCTTCCTCAATTCCAACAAAAACAAGTCCATTCAAGACCATTTTTGCTCTACAGGAAATGAATTAATCACAGAAAAAAAGAATAATTAGATGCTTTGAACCATCTGCCTCACATCTTTCAGTGGCTTTCTCAGTAGTCTCCACCAAAGAATTAAGGGTGATACTTCTACATTTTTTGCTTGCAAAAGTTTAGGTAAGGAGGAAGAATTCAAGGTTATACATTCTGGGTGGTAGAAAAAATCTTTCTTTGAGCTTGGAGTGGGCTATCTGAACAACCCCCTCACCAAGGTCCCAGTGTACTTTCACTCCTTTTTGTGTATTTTATAGAGTTATCTGCTAACCAGCTTAAATGTTGGAGGCTGATTTGCTAGCTACTGTGAACTTTTACTCCTGGTGCTCAGATCTCTCCTATGTCATAAATTAAAACTTTGAATTCCATTCCAGGTAAAAGCACCTAGAAATAAGGCATCACACTGAGCATTTAAAATTAATTTTTAGATTTTGTCTTTTTTTTCCTCTGCAGCCCTGTATTATATTAAATAGGTAGAGATGAAGATCATGAGCAGAAGTACTTTGTTGCTTTGGTAATTAAATCTATAGCAGTGTCTTCAGGATTACCAAATATATATGAATTTATATATAAAAGGAAATCACCCTGTGCATGAAGCTGTGTAGATGCTACTTCATGCTTAAAACTAACAATTCTCTCCATTGTTATTGCCAATATGCTCAGGGGGTTACAATTAAGAAAACTTTGTAAACACAGAAACTAGCAGAAATGCTAAGCCTCAAGGTAAGAATAATTTAAAAAGAAAGCACTGTATTATCTCATACCCAAGACTACCATTTATTTATTTATTTATTTGAGCTTGTCCTTATAGTGAGAACTTAACACTATAAATAAATGAATAAAGCAAGCTTGTTGGCCAGACTGGTTTTTGGCTTATTATGTCCTACTGTGCATTCCCATAGGCAATTCACTTAAGACTTTAGGACTTGGACATAAATCCATGATCTGTTTTTTCTTCATAAGAACATGCATTATAATGATGGGAAGATTTCCTGTCCCATGTGAATTCACATTGTAAGGCTTCCTTCAGGGAAGATGGAGTGCTGAATGACCTGCAAGTTGCAATGGATGAACTTCAAAAATGAGAAGGGTATGTCAATACTTTAAGACTAAAGCCAGACTTGGAAAGGATATGTCAAGACTTTCTCAAAAAGAGAAATATGAGACTTCAGACATTTCAAATCTTCCTTTAGGGAGAGACCATCATAGACTATCACAGTAAGTAAGCAAGTATGTAAGTAAGTAAGTATGATTTTATATTTATATATATATATATGTATACAAGTAAGTATGATTATAAAATAAAAAATACAAAACCTGACATACTCAAGTTTGGTTCTTTATCCATAAAGTTCCTGAATCTTCACTACTTTACTGGAATATAATTTGGAAGTTTCCAAAGCTCAACACCATTTTTTTTTCTCACTCTCCCTCTCTGTCTTCTTAGAATTAAAACATGTTTTTAAAAGTTTCTAACTGACTCTTTGTGAACACAATTTAAAACATCAGTTTCTGACCTCTGAAGTATTATTGCAATGAAAAGAAATTATTTTGTGCATTATCTGTAACCAAAAGATTATTTTGCTGTATGTTTTCTCTAACTTGAGCTAGTTGGAAATACACTGGAGCTGCTGCTTCACACACCTTGTTGCACTGACATACTGCATGACTTCAGATGCAAACACCAGTATATTACTGTGGATGTCCCATCCCTGGGGGTGTTCAAGGCCAGGTTGGAAGGAGCTTTGAGCAACCTGGTCTAGTGGAAGGAGTCTGTGCCCATGGCAGGGGGGTTGGAATTAGATGACACTTAAACTTCCTTCTTATACAAACCATTCTATGATTCTCTGGTTATCTGGATGTTCAGGATTTGGTAGCGTACATAGAACCATAGAATAATAAAGGTTGGAAAACTTGTAAAGTCCAGCAGCTTCTTTTGTCATTCTAGAAGGGGCCTTCAGTAAGACTGAAGAGTGAAAACCTGAGGTATGTCTGGTTTCTGGTCTTGATCTAGGCTTCTGAACTAAATCTCTTTCAGAAGGGAAATTATTTATTTATTTGTTTGTTTGTTTGTTTTTATTAACTCAAAGTGGATATGGGATGAATTGGCAATAAAACAGCATCAAACAAAATTGAGGATGGTGATTTGCCTTATGATCTCATTGGGTTTAAACGGTAATGGGAGTTAGTGAAGAGAAACAAGAATTTCCAAGGCATTATCAATCCAAACTTGTTATTTATGTTATACATATGTATATATGTTATGCATTCTATGTAAATGGGTAACAACATGAAACAAACAAACAAACAAACAAACAAAAAACTAGTCTTAGTGGAAGAAAGGAAAGTAATCTTTGTGTAATTAGTTCAGATGAAGAAACCATCACTGCTTTCTGGCTAAGGTGACTGGGCTACCTTTACAGTAAGCTGATAATAAAGAATTCAAAAGAATCAAGACTCATGATTTCTCTCTCTTACCATTTTTCTCTGATAAAAACTTCTGATTAAGACTTTGAGATAACCTTTTTACCCATTTGTAAGAAATGATGATTTCAAGATAAACATTCAACCAGTAGAAAATGCCACAAATCAGCTAGGTCACTAGCACCTTTTACCAAATGTAATCATATACAGATGCGGAGAGCGAGCTTGAAAGCCTGTTCTGAGCATTGTAACCTTTTGGTACAGTGGTGAGGCTGTCAGCAAGCTATAACCCAGTATGCCCCTTCAAGTGTCTGTGTCTTGTCCTTTCTTCATTACTGACTTCCGTCAGCTGAAACATTAAGTGCTTGCCTGAAATATTGCTCCAGTTATGTAAAGCTTCTTAGGAAACATCACTTCAGACAGATGTTTAACCTCTAAGACCTAAAGGGGTAGCTCTGCCAGTTGCCAGGCTTGTCAATTAAGTTTACATTGACAATCATGCTAATGTAGTTTGACACAGAGGAGAGCTTTTACAGCCAGCCAGCTACACTAGATAAACAAAGTAGATGAGTGCAATTCACTGCAAAATTCATCAGAACACACAATACATCACAAAGTATGTCTCATAAGCGGCAGTGCTCAATTTTCTCTCAACTACCACCCAGAAGATCATCAGAAATTTTTCAGAAGTTACCACAAATGTGCACAGCAACTATATTATAATTATTATAATTATCATATTATTATAATATTTGGCTTCTAGTCTGAACTGCCAAGCAAGATATGTACTGCTGAACAGTCCCTGAGATGTGTTTTCAACTTGAGACATCTCATTCAAATCTTGTCATCAACCTGGAAGGCGCTCAGAGATGAGCAACAAAGAATATTAAGTCACAGGAAGGAATGATTTATGAGAATACTTCACATAACCTGAATATATCTAACTTGGTTCAGTAGTAAGGAAGGAGTGATGAGGACATGATAATTGTCTGGAACTACCTAACAAGTAAAAGCAAGGACAGAAGTAGTTGCAATATAAGATGAAAATAGAAGAGATTGGATTAAAATAATAGAAAGTTCAAAAAGCAAATAATAATATATATATATATTTGACACCAAAGAGAAAGCATGCACTAATTGCATCAAGATAAATAAAGTAACATCACTTAAAAAATTTAGAATAAGACTGAACACACATGCAGTCTGGAATCAGGCATGTATTGGCTAATGAAAAGGTTTGAAGGCTTATGTCCTTGTCTCTAACTTCAAATTCTGTGAGTGTCTTTGCTGAGAATTATTTCTTTTAGGCTTAGAGGTGATGGAAAACTGCAAGGTCAAGAGAACTGTTGGGGTTTTCTTTTTCTTCTGCTTTCTCATCTGTCTTTCCTTTTTGACACTGAATTCATTCTGAATAAAATTCTCACTTTTAAAAATGACTTGAGCATGCCTACTGGTGTAATTTCCCTTAAGATGTTAAATAACTATGAGAATAAGGAAATGAGAAATGTTTTCCTTTCATGGGCCTGCAGAATAAAACTGAATTCTAAAACAGAATATTGTGACAAATATAAATGAGTCTAGTGTAATACCTATGAATATGAATTCAAACTTTAGTCTTTGACAGTTCCAAGCAACCATATAAATTTATGAACTTGACTGTGAGCCTGATTGTGCCATGTTTTTTCACAGTCATGTTGAGGGTGTTAACCCCTCTATTATCATGATAGCATAATGCCTGGGAAATTATTGCCTGTATTATATGTAAGCACTTTTATTTTCGTTCCTCTGGGGCAGTCTATAATAATCTTTAACTATGGAGAAAGTCATTCCATAAGTGTCTTGAAGTACCTGTTTTCATGCTGGAAAACAAAGACTTGATCACTTTTTTATAATCTTTTTCCAGTAGGCAGGAAAGGAAGGATTATAGAGCAAGCAAGCAACCTTTTAGCCAGAGTGGATAGCAATTGATTACACAACACCTGACATACATTGACATCAAAGAACAGGAAACTGCTTATGAAAATAAGACACTGTAAACCAAATCCTAGATATTTCTAAGGAAAATGCCTTCTTGTTTGTATCTGCAAATATATCATTCCCTCTTCAGCTCAGACTCTCAGGACAGAGGTTGTAGTTTTGTTCTATTCTAACATGACTTTCAACCCACTGGACCAGGCCTTTGATAGCCTGTGGTCAACAACTTTGAGCAAATAATAATACAAATATATATATATATATATATAAAACCCACATGCTATATCCATTGATCTCAGTTGGCAGCCTCAGTTTTAACTTTTTAATTTCCTATGGTCATGAACAATGTCAAGGGCCTCATTTACAACGTGTTTATGAAATGCATGTTGTGGCCATTTATCTATCACAATGCAGCTCTAGTCTTTGTCTAAGCCATGCATATAATAATAATAATTACTAGTTAAATAAAGGTCCCTTTCTGTTATTCTGTTGTAGAAAAGTAATTATCTTAGTTAAACTATTACGCAGTTTTGGCTGATTAAAAAGCTGGACAACATATCAGAACAAACTAGGCAGCTATCAGAGTGGAAATCGTCCTGGAACTTTCCTGGAAGTCCCAAAACATTAGTTAGGAAGTATTTAAATATTGTACTGAAACAATCAATTCTTGTGCTGTGCATTGTGTTTTGTGTAAATATCATGGATTTCTACTAAGTTTGTGTTAGAGAGAACTTCAGATGACGGGACAAGGAGCAAAACAAGACAAATTTATAAACAAAGATCACATTGCTTTCTTTGGAAGAGAAGCCATGAAATTTTGTGAAGAGGTAACAGTGATCTATGAAGAAAATCTAAACTTATTCATTATTTTAAGGAATAAATCAGTGGGACGGCTGTGGCCTTACTGCCTATCTAAAGAGACGTAAGTAACCCTGTTATACAAGGGCAGCCAGAAAAGGAGAGTTTGATGAGCAGTGATAGGTGGGCCTGGAGAACAGATACAGTGCTATAATTTTGGGAAAGCATGTTCAGAAGTGTTGGGAGGATGGAAAGCTCAAAATTATCTGGAAAAAAAAAATGGATGGAAGTGAGGCTGGAGGTGAGGCACCTGAAATGGTCAGATATTGCAACTAGCGTGTCTGGAAGAGAAAACATGTTAGACACTATGGGATACAATTAATTTGTTTATTAATTAATTAAATTTGAATCTTATCAACTCCAATTATACATTATTCTTTCTGCTCCCTGAATGACTTCCTTGTAGTTTTAAACTGTCTGAAAGAATGTGCTTCATTCCTTTGCAAAAAGGAAAATAAATTATAAAGGCAGAATCTGCATTTTTGTTGACTAGCAACTTTCAAACATTTGTGGTGGCATTCAGTACTCAAGAGTGTTTTTCCTGGCAGAATCTGTTTGCCAGTATAGTTTTGTAATCTGAACACATAAAAATTATATACATACACGAAACACCAGGTATTATTTTCTCACAAAGATTGCTCAACGGTCCATTTGAAAGTCCATTTTAAAATTCAGTCTCCTTTTGTAGCTAACACACACACACAAGCCTCAGATAACCTATAGTAGATAACCTATGCCATGTGCTAAACAGTAGTCTGCCCTGAGCAGCTCTCAGGAATTCTCTGTCTTCCAAATAATGGCAGAATTTGTTGTAAACTTGTGGATATGTGCCATCTTTTTGGAGCTAGGAATGAACTGTTGAGAAAGAAGTAATAAAAGTAAAATTTTTGCTAAAGGAGCTCAGTTGTCCTTTTGTACTTCTGTTTTTAAAAGCAAACTTTCAATTACAACTTAGAAGCTAAATATTAGAATTCAAAACTTTCCCTCTCAGTGTCACTTCCCTGCTCTTCTTTATTATCCTCATACTGGAAACAGTTTAGCAAACTTCTGCCAGACTGATCTCTAAGACTCTCATCATTCTTAAAAAGAAATCCAGTGTTGGCAAGTTCTGACACTGGACAAACACATCAACAAACACTGAGGGTGCTGCCTCCAAGCAGCAGAGCACACTAGGACTGTGTTTACTCAAACTTCCCACTATCGAACCTCATTAAGAGTGATGACATATTTAAACACCAACTCTGTAGTACTCTGTGATACAACACAAATCTAGCAGCCACCCTTTGTACCTGCTCAAGGCATGTACCAATTTCCAAGATTAAAGATTGATCACATTTTCTAGCTAATGGGAAAGAACTGCAAAAGACTGATCATGAACCGAGCAAAATGAATAGAAAAGTTGTCCTTTTAGGAGTAGGTTTAGATTTAAGATATAAAATATGACATTATATATTCATCCCTACTGCCCCCTGTACTCCCCCACCCCAATATCTAAAGTTATAGAGATGGCAAAGAGAGCAAGTATATAATTCTAAAGTATGGATGTAGCCACTAATATATATATATATATATATATATATATATATTAAATCACTCTTACTCTTATCCAGGAATTTAATTTCTGAACTTAGGTATGTCTTCACCAAATGGGGAAATCTTCCTTTGACCTGTGAAGACACAGCAGGAACACTGCTTTACACGTTTATCCTGTCAGTTTTGTCAACTGATTGAAAGAAAGTCATAGATGAAGATAGAAATGAAGGTCCATATTAATTCCACTAAACTCTGCACAGTGCGCATAGACACCTTCAAAAGTGAACTATACTATAGAGAATGTAGATGAAACACTTTATTGCTCGAGGAGGGGTCTAGAATTTGAATTAATGCTAGTACCAAGATGAAATTGATACGATTCTACAATGTAATTATATAATTATAGATTTTTTTTTCTTTATACTAATAATCTCACCTATGTTGTTCTATGTTGTTGCTTTCTTTTGTTCTTTTTTCTTGGGGGGTGGGAGCAGGGGATAGAATTTCTTATAGCTATATCTCACCATCCTTGAATATCCACGCAACGACAGAACTCCACTGCAGCAGAGGTTCCATTCCCAAGGATCACAGAACCACCCTATTCATTTTGATGCATGTTGTGTGTGCTTTTCAGATACTTTCTCCCTGAGCCTGGTATAGATATTGAAATAGGATGACTTCTACAGGTAGACTTCTATGGGTATTTCAGTACATACTAAAGATGACCTCATTCCAGAATTATGCATCTGAAACAGATAGAAAGATTTTGTTTTCCATCTTTAATAATTGTCTTTAAGTTTCCATTTACTTTGTAAGGTTTTGTAGGTAAAATCCTTAAAAAAAAATTAGCTGCCTTTTTTTCTGAGCATCATTCTTAGCAGTTTAACAAAAGTTTTCAAGTGAGAGGTGTAGCTTTAAAAGTTCAAAAATCACTTTTTCAAGTGATTTTTTACAGAATTCATTAAATAATCAGAGAAAACAAGTATATTTACAATGTGGAAATGACATAGGCTGTTGTTTTCACACCTATAGGCTTCTGGAGAACAGCCTTAATTCCTATTTAGGCACCAAACCAGAATGAGCCTGTTTTCAATAGTACTGAATATCTGCAAAGTAATTATATCAGAAATTACACTGAAATAAAAATTTCTCCAGCAAGCATACATTACATAAAAATAAAAATAGCAGTCTGGATTGAAAAATAACATCTGGATTGGTATGTACTGATTCCCATTGAAAATGTGAGGCCATATCTTACTGCCTAATTTTAGAATTCAGGTATGATTCAGTCATATACTAATAAAAGCCTTTAGCTTCAAGCATATACTCAAATATATTGTTATTCAGAAAAGCATAAACTTAGCTGCTGCTTATATTCAAAGGGATTATATTTTAAATCTATGTTACTGAATGATGGCTGAATTATTAAATGTTAGATATTTGTGATGGAAAATCTAGTACGAGTTCATGCTTACATCAAGCAACAAATTTCTTGTAGAAATATACCTTTCTAAAGAATTCAGATTGCTTGCTAATAGTAGTGAAAAAAATTTGAAACCACCACCTTTTACAATTTTGTAAACCCCTTGGCTCTGCACTGATTTCAGTAAGGCTAATATTTACTTGTTGATGATGTTCATTTATACAGAACATCATTTATCAATTTGTGTGGGTTTTTTGCAAAACTGTTACTACAAAGCTTTACACATGATTTGTAAATGTTGTCCTTGCTTTCTTACATTTTTTTAAAAAACAAACAGGGTCTGTATTTGTAAGTTTGTATGTTTGTTTGTTTTTGACAGTATCCAAAATCAAAACGGACTTATTGCTAAAAATGCGCTGAAAGAAACAACAGGGGAAGGAAGGAATGAATATCTCCGTACATTCAGGAACAGAGGTAAACTACCACCAACAATGAAAACTGTATAGGGCTGCACTTTATTAACTTTGTCCATTTCAATCTATTAATAATTAGCTCAGCACAAAATGATCACTTACCATTCAGCAGAGAAGGTAGCATTTCTCCAGAAGGGACTTTGTTATTGGAGACTGTTTTTAGAAATGTATAATTTCTTTAATTCCTGTATAATGATCTTTCCTGACTTAGTTGTTGTTGTTTTAAGTGGCTAAAATAAACGCTCTTGCTCATGTACTTTCAAGTGAAAACATGAGTGTTCATGGCTTTGTATTACTGAAGCTTTCCTTTATTCCGCTTTCTCTCCCACTGTTATTTATTTATTTATTTATTTATTTATTTATATAATTTTTTCCTTTCAGACAACAATCTATGGGTACTTGAGACTTTATACTTTCTTCTCATGGCATCACAGCAAGGTGTTGCAGTAAAAAAGCTCCTTTGGCAGCTACCATAACATGTAACATTGACTGTAAACTTTTCAAAATGAAATGCTCTAAGGAGCTTTGATTGTGTGAACAGTGCATTCTGTCCCAAAAATAGGGACATTGTAGGAGATGAAATGAGATGAAAGAATATGTATTATTGCTAACTTCATTTTGATTCTTAAATGTGCCCGTTTAAAGCTACTGTGCTGTGTACACGTATTGCTTAGACAAATTAGTTTTTATGTGCGTTAATGTTATTATGAACAAATATGTTACAGACACTGGTTATTGTTTTGAACTTGCTAATTTCCCATCTAAGCCTAAATCAGAGCAGAGCAGATACTTTGTTGGGGCTGCAGAGAAATAGAGGTCTAGAACAGCATTAACATGCCATTGGTCCTGGGTGAGGAGCAAGGGTATCTGTACAGAAGAGAGTGAGGCACACATAAAGCAGATTTTATTTTATTCAGTATTTACTAAATGTTGGGATTCTTATATGGGAAAAAAAAAAAAACATATAAAACAAGAAATGATCATGTTATGAAAATCTTATGCAGCAGAGTTGTGTTACAAGTTTTTATTTCTCAGCTAATTCTGCAACTTGCAGTCTGGGATACAGAATGTGGATCAAATTTGCATAGGGAAGCATTCTGTTCAATTAGAGAATGGTTTAATTTAAGGAATAATTCCTTTTGTTGTTGGTTTTTGATTTTGTTTATGTTTTTATATTGTGGAAAAGATTCTACAACTTTGAAGATTTAAAGTCACCATGAGATGAGAGAATGGAACATATGACTGCAATCAGCTACTGGTTGTCTCTTCCACATAATCTTTTGCTTAGGAGAGATGTCCCCACACAGCAGCCTGTTTTAAGGTCAATGCTAAAGCATGGGAAATTCAAGATTCTTTCAGGTTAAGTAACTTTGAGTGTATTGAGGCTGGGTTCACATTAGCTTCATTAGCTTTTTTTTTTTTTTTTTTTTTTTTTATCCCCGCAACTCACTAGAAAGATATGGAATTAAATTCTTTTATATATATATATCCTGTTTATTAGTGATAGGACCCATGGAAATGGTGTTAAGCTGAGGCAGGGGAGGTTTAGGCTGGAAATCAGGAAGAGGTTCTTCACCGAGAGGGTGGTCGCACACTGAAACAGGTTTGCCAGTGAAGTAGTCACTGCACCAAGCCTGTTTGAATTTAATAAGCATTTGGACTGTGCACTTAGTAACATGGTCCGAATTTTTGGGTAGACTTGTACAGTGCCAGGAGTTAGACTTGATGATCCTTATGGGTCCCTTCCAACTCAGGATATTCTATGATTCCATGATTCTATGATCTGTAAGGTACTATTATTTTCAGTGACTGCTTTTCCCCTTTCTCTTTATTCATTCCATCACTATTTTATATTCTACAATGGAGTGCTTTTTGTAGACACCTTATTTAGTTTGGTGTTTGTGAGTCCATAATTAAAATTACATGAGAAGCTGGATCGCCTAATTTCAATACTGACATTTCAGCTTTGAGAATCAAAATAGTGTTGTTCATTATTTTGCAAAAATATCCTTTTTATTAATATCAGACAATAGTGGAGAAGCCATCTATACCTATACAAATCTAAACCCAGCATATATTATAAAACTTTTTTTTTCTCTAAATTTTGAAGAATGGGATTTTATAATTACTTGGGACTTATACAGAGGAATTGGTATATGTACTCATGAATATGCTTTGACTTAAACCCACAAGTAAACAAACAAAACCTATAAACAAACACAGTTTCTCCACAGTTTAATTGAAAATCAACTTATGAAAAATCAAATCTGAATTTAAAAAAAGTTTTCAGATTTTATTTTCCTGTGAAAATGTCTCATAAAAGTACATTAGTATTTCCTACATTTTTCTAACTTCTTGATAAACCATGACCAACAACAGTAATTCCATTTGTATTAATGTCATAAAAATGTAGCTTTCTCTTGAAGTATGGGCTTTGTTAGAAAGTTTCTGACCAGTCTAATCTTCAGTGCAGCTTGTTTGGCAACCAGTTCAGGTCACAATATAAGAGGTCATGTTGGCATTACAGATGAGAACAAGAACATATAAAATAATTTGCTCCTAAAGTTCAAAATTAAAAGATCTTCAACCAACCAGGCTGAGGGTTCAGAACCTGGCAATTACCTTTGTTGAATTTCATTCTGTTGCTGATTGCCCAGTACTGCAACCTATCTAGATCTCTCTGCAAAGCCTCTCACCCCTTCAGGGAATCAAAAGAATCATCAGCAAACTTGCTAAGGATTCCATTCCTTCGTCCACATCATTGATAAAAATGTTGAACAGAAACGGCCCCAGAGTTGAGTCCTGGGGAATACCACTAGTTACTGTCCATTTACTACAACACTTTGAGCTCTACTGCTGACCAAGTTCATCACCCAGCATTGCATAAAGCTGTTTATCTCACAGTTGGATGATTTGTCCATAAGGATGCTGTGAAGAACAGTATTATGTAATTCATGACCATTGGATATTAGATGTTACATGATTCCCAAAGAACCAGTAAGAGTTACAGTATGCTTAAAAAGTCTGATAATATTTCCAGCCAAACAACAAACTGGAAAAACAGTAATACAGAATGCTAAAATAAAGAATTAATCTATTATCAATATATAAATAATCTCTACTGTCACTGTGTGTAACATACTAATATTAAAAAAAATAATAATCTTGCATACCAGATCTTTCCTCAGATGTCCTTAATAAAGCACTAGGAGATAGTAGGAAAGATATTTGTGAATTAATTATTGCTTGTAAGGAAATAAAGTATAGCATTAAATAATGATAGTTTACAATGGAAGATTAGCAATTGGATTTTGGAAGAATTCTGTGCTCAGAGAGTTCAGAAACAGACAGAGGTAGGTCTATAAAATCATGGCTGTTGTGGAGTTAAAAAGAAAATTTTATTCATTTCGCAGTAATGAAGAAAGGAGTGTAGTCTCAGAAAAATAAAAAAAGGAATATCACCTTAAAATCATAACAAAAAGAGTAACTTCTTTTTTCCTTTTCTCCCCCCAACCAAATGAAATACATAGTACTTAGTAGTCCCTGAATCTTGTGAAAGCTAGGAAGGCCTTAGGGATTCTCTAGACAGTTCTGGTGCTCTGTTTTTCTCACAGAAGAGCACCTGTCAGAATTCTTCAGGTATACCATGTGTAGGGAAAATATTCAACATCTGCCATTATCTTTCAAAATGTTTTTCTGTTTGGTAGAGGACAACATCACAATCTTTACAAATTTTGGTCCCTTTATATGTAAATTCTTACTTCCCCCTCCCATGATCAATGACTGTGCCTATTCTAGTCATTTATAACACGTTATATCATCAGCAAAAAATGAATCCATCTAGATTATCTTTGCTTAAACAGTAGAGAAAAATGGAGGTCTTCTGACTTGAAAAGGGATATCTCTCTTCTCTATTTAAGTGTCTTTCTTTTAATCATCCATATTTTTAAACTGCTAAAGAATCAGGGCAGGGTGGAGGGTGGGGGGACAAATTGAGTAAATCGGCTTGAGGAAACCAAGATCTGTAATCAAAGAGCAACAGGAATACTTTTGTCCAGTGGCACAGTAATAAACCGTATATTTCCTAATACATGTATTTCCTAATTAATTTTTCCCCTACATTTAGTTCACACACTCTTAAAGTAGGAATAACCTTTACCTTTAATATTTGATTTTTTTATACTACTGCCTTTGTTTTTTTTCACATATGGCTGGCAGGAGTTTTATCTTTACCTTGGCTTGCACAACTGTCTTGACCTTAAAATCAGCATTCCTTTTGTTACAAATTCCACCATCTTCTACTGAAAAGTCATTTGCTGTTCTTTCAAGGCTTGAATTAGGAGCACTGTTGAGATTCTCTTTGCCAATGTCTACATTTTTACTCCTTGAAATTGAGCCACTCCACTCAAGTTCTTACATCTTTGTCTCAGCAACAGGCATTGATCAAGGTTATATTTGGCTTAATATATATGGTTTCATATATTATGGTTTGTAAGGTCTAATTTTGAGCTCTGTATGACTTTCTGAATATAAGTGATGGCATTACTTTTTACAACTGACATTGCTAAAAAAGGGGAGATTTAGATTAGAGGTTTGAAGGAAATTCTTCACTCAGAGGGTGGTGAGGCATGGAATAGGTTGCCCAGAGAGGCTGTGGATGCCCCATCCCTGGAGGTGTTCAAGACCAGGTTAGGTGAGGCCCTGAGCAATCTGATCTGGTGGAGTCTAGTGGGGTTGGAACTGGATGCTCTTTGAGATATCTTCCAGCCATTTAATTATTTTATTCTATAAAGTAAAATATCAAAGACAAAGGTGTTGGGATGGAAAATTATAAACTGTTAAAACAGACAGTCTATTAAAATGTCTACTGTCATTAAATATATTTTAAAGCATACTTTGCACTGAAATTAGAGTTATATATATTTAAAAAATAATAATTGGTGGATGTTTGTATTCTGAGATGGTTAATTATGAACTGGGCATAGTCTTTCTTTCATATCTCAGACAAGCTAATAAAAATCCCATTGTATATTCCCTAGAAGTAAATTTTCTAACTTCCCAGTTATACTGAAATAGCAAATTTGCACTGATTATCTTTATTCTGTATCTGATGTATAGCTGAAGAGAAGACTCAGACAAGGAAGGCTATTCACCCTATCCCCTTCAAGCTCTTTAAATTATTGAAGGGGAAAATTGTGTCTTGTACTTAGATTGCACATTCCAGAAAAAAAAAAAAAAAAATGAAAAACTGAAAAGGCAGAACACATCTTTCAAAAGCAACTTAATCCCACTAGTGCTGTTAATAAGCTTGTAGAGCTTAGAGCTTTATTTGGTAAAAAAAAATTATACAGCATTCAGTAAAACTGGTTTTATGTGCTTCCTTAAATAGTATAATTCCACTTTCCAAAATAACTTATGTTTCTTCTTTCTAGCATCTCCTTAGTGTATTTGATGAATATAACCACAACTTCTAAAAATTATTTAAAAATTGCCAGTTTTAGACTAAAATGGGAACACTGAGTTGAGCTACTTCCAGCCTGTCAAAAGGTTTAACCATTTAAAGATGGAAAGTTCAGATTTCATCCCATGCAAATGATTTCATTTAAAGACAGCTAGATTAAACCATGATGATTTACATGTAAAATAAGTGGATCTACATGACCTTCAAAGAATTCATGATTTATCTGAAAATAAATAAATAAATAAATCTGGCAATCTTAGACAGTCTTCTTGTTTCTGAATGAATATTACTTCTGAATTTTCTGTTTGTTTGTTTGTTTGTTTTTCTGTTGGGCCATGTAGCAGTTGTTGGCTAAACGGTCACCTCATCTATGAGACAGAAAAGAGTGACAATATAGATTATCCTTTATTTGGTGTTTGCAAAGGTAGAATAAATGAATGGCATGAAGCTGCAAGAGCTTCAAGAGTTCAGGCTGGATGTTAGGAAAAGGCTCTGCACTGAGAGTTTATCCAGGCACTCGAACAGGCTCCCTGGGCAGTGGACATGACAGCAAGCCTGCTGGAGTTCTAGAAGTATTTGGACAACGTTCTCAGACATACAGTCTGTTTTTTAGGTGGTTCTGTGTGAAGTCATGAGTTGTACTCCTTCCAACTCAGAATACTCTATGATTGTATGATTCTACGATTCTAGATCTGCGTGTTTAATACTGCCTTTAGAGTATGATTAAGAGATTTTAAATAGCAGTAAGGCACACAGAAGCAAAGTTACCTAGGGTAAATCATGAACAAAAAGTGTAATTGTGGTGCTACATTCTTCTGTTACACATAATGAAACGGAAAACAAACATGTCATAATATTTAGAGTGTTCTTCCTCCAGGCTGGTGTATGTGTATTGCTTATGGACTGTAAGTAAAATAACCAACAAAAACAAACAAACAAAAATCAAAGCAGGAAAAAAAACAACAAAATACCAAATGAAATGCAATGTTTTTTTGTAGAGAAATTGTAATATATAATGTTACATGTAGCATGCATCATATCCTATTGAGAATGCCTCAACATATAAATTTTTTGTTTTTCCTTATTTAGCAGAATCTGAAAAATATACATATATCCAAAATATCTTGTGTTTTCTTCTTTTTCCCACTTTTATTTAGACTGGAGGATACCTGAGATACAACTCTGACAGTTTTACAGCACTTTTGGTCTCCTATTGTAAGAAAGAGAAAGAACAGAGTAAAAACAAACAATTTTTTCATGTTTTTTTTTTTTTTTTTTGGTTAGTTTGTTTTGTTTTCTTTGTAGGACTTAGATGTCTCTTTCATTCAAAATACAATTCTCCAATCCCAACACTCAGTGTTTAAAAATATTTGAATATAAACAGAGACATAAGAGAGGGGAGAAAATCTGAACTTTCTTCTGTTGTGTTTCTGTCTTTTTCTTGCCTTATACCTCTGAATTTAGTTGTTTCTTTATAATCTGTGTTATCCCCGAGTATGGAAATGTCTTTTGACACCCTATCAACGTAATGTAACTTGGAAGTTGTGCCTACATCTTTTTTTTCCTTTTTATCCTTTTTCTTTAATAGGAGTTATCCAAGATTTGCAGAACCACTTGAGCAACTTAATTATGCAAAACTCAGTCACAGTTGATTCAAAATGTGTTTCAACTTTTCAAGCTTTTCAAAATCTAGTATCTTCAGAGTGTAGCTCACTTAGCCTCAGGATTTCAACCCTTTATGGAAAACAGGTACACCCTGTGTGCATTCTCTCAGCAATGATTTATTTGTCTTCCTTCTTGATATTCTGTCTTCATGAAATTTAAAATTGTGTTAGACTGAACATACTTTCTCCTTGTGCACAGAAAGAACAGTAATATCCCTGACTTCTTTGCAGCCAGTTTGTTCCATACCCAATGAACAATGAATGAAGCAGAGTACTGTTTGGAGAAACACAAGATGTTTTAAAGTGAGCTGCAGTTACTCCCACAATTAAGTGGCTTCCCAAGCCAACCGCCATAAAATTAATGACTTTATGGGAACAGACTAGTTGAACAGCTAAAAATATTGGCAGAAGAACTGAAGCACAACAAAATCATAATTTAAATCAGAAGTGACTTCTGAAGGTCATCTGTTCCAAACTCTCACTCAAAGCAGGAACAACTTCCAGGTTACATTACGTTGATAGGGTCTTTACCCAGTTGGATTTCTATGTGGAGATTCTACAACTTCTCATAGCAACCCACCCCAAAGATCAAAGTTATTGTAAAGATTCTTTTCCCTTATCTGTATCCTCACAATGGGGTTCATGAAGTTTATGTTGTAATGTTATGTATATGATGAATGAAGGTGAAATCAAGGTGAAAACCAAATCTACTGAAACAAGAATCCTATGTCATTGCATTTAGATGGAAAAAAAAAAAAAAAAAAAAAAAAAAGAAGTTCCAAGTCATGTAAATAGGAAGAGCTATGCCACTTCAAAATCATTTCAGTAGAACTAGAAAAAGTATACAAAATATAGATGACCAGAAGAATTATTACCATTTAACAAAATGGTAACTGGAACACAGAACAATTGCATATCACATACAGGGGCTAAATTAACCATTCTGACACTGTGGGTTACGTTTGTTTTAAAGAAAAGTTAATGATATTTTACCATTCAATAATGAAGCAGTTCATGGTGCGGAAATATCTGTCATGACATCTTTAGATTCATAGTTTGGAGAAAAAAAGAAAAAAAGTGATAGGAAGTTAAAGGAAAAAATATCCACTTTCAAACAAAAAAAGCTTTCATTTCTATAGAATTGTGGTGTGGAGGAAGGGAAAAATCAACAGTTTTTTTTTTTCCAATTGTGTGATGCAGTTTTTCCTCCAACATAGTACCCTGCTAGTACCCTGTGGTAGTGGTAGGAGAATAGCAGTTCTTTCTTTTTTTCTTACATTTTCTTGTAATGCAAACAAGCAAAATAGGAGTATCACATAGTAATAACAAAGATCAGGTTTGAATACATGTCCCAGAAGTCTTAATCCAACATATGGATTCAAAATATAAATAAATCAATCAATTCAGAAAATCTGAATTTGGTTTGGGTTTCATTTTGGAATTTGGAGCACTCTCCATTGCTTACAATCCAAGAAGACACTAGACTAAACTCCACTTCTTATTAATACAGTCTTTTTTCCTGTAGTTTATACTACAGTCAGCTACCATTTTAACCTACTTCTACTATGATAATTTTCCTATCATTTCTTTGGTTGTCTTCAGAACTCACACCCATTCACTACTAGGCAAATGTTATTTACAGTTTTCAACATTTCTCTACCTTAATAGTTAAATTTTTGTCACAGGGTCACAGCTGAACCCAGGGGAGGAAGTTGTTAGATGCTACTGAAATAGATATTAGCTCTGTATTTTCAAAGAACATTGCTACAGAAACGAAATTTCTGCTCTGCAAAGTAATTATTAACAAAAAACAACACAAAACCAAACAAACCAATGAAAGAAATAAAAAACTCATACAGGAGAGGTCTTTACAATTCAGAAGGGATCTGAACTATTGTACATAGTTAACCTGTGTGGAGCACAACATTAGCAGCATGTTTTGTTAATCAACACAGTGTGGTTGCCTACAGAATGAAGGAATTGTTATATTACCAACAAAGAGTTTCACTCTTTTAAGTTTATTCTGAATACTGTCAGTGACTTTAAGATGTATTTGCCAGAACATTATATGTACATGCATAAAACATGATTTCATTTTCTTTATATTGCTTAAAACATTTCCCAGTGGCCAGGTAAATGAGTGTATATGTCTTGAAAAGCATATACAAAAAGTGAACAACAATAACCCCTACCTCATTTCTATTCACTCGGCTTTCTAAACAGTCTTCATGTATTAATTAATTACAACTCATACATACTCTATGAGATTAGGCAGTGTTATTAGTTCTGCTTTATACCAAGGATCTGACACTCAAGGAAAATGAAGGACAAAGAAAGTACAAGTAATTTTTCTCATGACAAATACTACATTAAAACAAGTAATTACCTGAACTGACCACTCCACTTACTTTCTATTTTGACTTTATAATATGCAACCAACCCTACCTAAAGCATTTTCTATGTTCATATTTGCTAAAGAAAGAAAGGAAATATAGCAGCTAGGGTTACAGTCTTGAAGTGCTGGAAGCAAGGAAGGGGAGAGAAGGGAATGGCTGTGAGCTGCAACTGGGAAGGAAAAGTGGCCATATTTACTATTAGTGAAGCAGGGAAAGAAAAGAAGTCAGTCCACATCTTTCTCATAACTTGGAAATCCATCCTGTTGGAGTAGACTCTGAGACCAAAAAGGCTGGAATGGAGCTGTTTACAAGAATTCATTTCTATTCAATACCCTTCATATTCCAAAGCAGGAAGATCCTGGAACATGGAATTTGAAAAAGCTCTTCAATGCTAGGAACACAATATGTCGTTTTGATATTTCTGGCCCATTTAATGGCAACTCCCAGATTATTATTATTATTATTATTATCATTGCTATTATTGCTATTATTGTTATTAATTTTGACTTTTCTCAAAACTCACCATAGATTCAGCAAAGAGTATCCCTCTGTCTCAGAAATTTTTGTTGATTAATTATCAGTGCAAAGGTTTCAAGACAAAAGTATCACCTAAATGCAAAATGGAGCTAAATTACTATGCCCAGTTTTGTCTCTCTGCTGCTCATATTCTCACAAGGAATTTTCTAATGCACTGAAGAGCCATAGAAACAGAAAATTCACTGAAGCATACAGTAGTTCCTGCCATTTAAGTTTTTCTGAAAATCTCTTCAAAACTATCTGCTAAATATCCTTTGAAAGTTCTGATTGAAACACAGCAGTAGAATTCTAGTAACATACCATTCATCTCCCTGTTCCCCTGGAAATTTAATCTAGTGCCTGAAAATACATACACATTTTTTTCTTCACTGCATTTCAGCTGTAAGAGCAAACAGCTTTTAAAACTTATTTCTTTGTTCTGAGTTCCCTATAACTTTTTCATAGACTTCAGCAGTTTTGGTTCAGGAAATATGGGATTAAGACTTTCTGGGGTTCTCCCATCCCCTAATTTCTGTGCTTCCTCCCCTTTCCAACCCTGTCTGCAGCTAATCTATAATAAAGGTTAATTTCGAAAAGGCAGCTCCATAATATTTATACAATGAAGTCAAACACTGAATGAAAAACACTTGTAAAAACAACAGCAGCCTTTTCCTTGTGCAATATAGGATGTGGTCAATCATTTGGCAATTCAGTTCTGGCACGTCATGAACTATTTATTTGTTAAATCCAGTTCTTGAGACTGCAAAAATTTTGGGAGAGTTTTTCCTTTCTTACCTTTCTTTCCTTTTTTTTTTTTTTTTTTTTTTCCCCATTCCTTTCTACTCCCTCCACTGGAAACTATTAAATTTACAGAGCCCAATGTTTATTTCACACTGCAACATGAACTATTATATCAATAAATATTTAATGGTGCTGGAGTTCAATGGATATAGCCTCATATGTTTCCTTTAAAAGCATGCTTTATTACCTGGTGAGTGCACTGTGGTCAATCAAGCAAGAAAAAAAAAACGAACCCAACACAAAAACTTGCCACCAAAAGATGACACAGTGTTCAGTTTCAGTTTAAAGTGAGTATGGAGGAAACAAGTAACCATATGTTTTTCTGAGGCTCTCAGTCTTGGCACTACACAGACAGTTCCGTTTGGGATAAACAACAGGGGCATTACATAGATCATAAAAGCATTTAAGATGAGAAAGACAAGTGATAGAAAAGATAAAGTACTAAAAAGAAGCTCTAAAAAACAGTCCACAAAAATAAAATAAAATAAAAATAAAATAAAATAAAGTAAAGTAAAATATAAAATAAAATAAAACACAACAAGTAAAATAAAATAAAATAAAATAAAATAAAATAAAAAATAAACAGAAGCAAATATAACTTTTGTTGAACCCATGCACATTCTGTGATAGTTTTGCTGTGAGACAATTGTGCTCAGACTATAATACTGGTTTAAATGCTCAAGCAAAGTGATTTCAAGACTTTCTGGACCTACATCAGTTGATATGCAATTTCAGATATGATGTTAATTATTTAAGCAAATCTGAAAAATTGTTAACATGTCTTTTACCTAATATTGTACTTGAAACTACCTGGAACAGCTTTGACAAATGAAGATCGAACTGTAGCAAAAGAAGAAAACCTACCAACACACAACAGAAAATATAAGGTTCTTCATATTGTCTTTCTAACATTTTAATCTTACTTAAAACATCTCCACATCCACTAACTAAGTAAATAGGTTTGGAAGCCTCAATTTCACCTCATCTAATTTTGTGTTCACTTAGAATATCTGAATAAGTAATTTCTAGCTAGGATGTTAATGACTTCTTAACTAGTTATGTAGTCTAGAATTCAGCTGCAAGCCATAGTCACATGCAATTTGAGAAATCTGAAAATTCATTCATACTTCTTAAGAAATCTCATATTAGTAAGCCAAAACCATTTTAACAGAGATTTAGGACAAAACTCAAGAACTAGTAATTTAGAAGTCTCCAGAAAATGTGATGATCAAGATAAGTCAATGATACCTTACAGGTAATACTGCCTTCTGATTTATGGTTAAGATTTAGTAGAATAACATGTTTTAAGACTAATTGCAGACTCTGAGGATATTACCTCAGTCTCAGCAGATCAGCTGGGCAAAAAACATATACTGTTGTGCCTAAAATATGCTTGATTCAACATACTTGAATAAAAATAGCAAGAAGTCAGACAGCCTTGTGCTCTGATGAGAAATGCTACAGTTGAAACAATAAAGGCCAAAAATGCTAGATAAAAATAATAAAAAAGATTATTAAAAGAACGGTGACACATTGAGAGAAAAAACAAAAACAAAAACAAAACAAAACAAAAAAACAATCAGCTTGTACAGCTTGTAATAAATCTTCAAATTCATCTCTTCATGTTTTTTTAAAACTGTAGGACAATGAAAATGACTTGAGCTCAAGTTTCTGCCACCCAAAGAGCACAAGTGTATCTTTAATCAGGGATCACAAATATCCAAAAATAATGCAAATATTTGCAATTATAACTGATGTTCTCACAATAACAAGTGTGGATGAGGTTACTATGTTTGTGTGCTCACAAACATCATAAGCTAATGAGTCTAGCATGTCTGCTTATATCTTTTGAGATTTTATTTAAACACTTCACCTAATTTGGGTGTTGAAAGCTGTAAATTACTTTGAAACACACTGAGCTGAACAGAGGCTACAGACAGAGGTATGAGGCATTTAAATTACACTCCTGCTGGGCACTACAAATATTATACAGAAAATTAGCTGTAAATAAATGAAGTGGTTTCCCTATGTTCATGTTCATACATTTCTCAAATTCACAATTCACCATCACAGACAAATATCTGTCTTTTTTTTTTTTCTCAGCTTTAGTCAAGTGTGAATTTGAAGCTGAGGAAAAAAAATGAAGTAGAGTCATTTGCAATGATGAATAGTATATTTTTTTGTGATAGATATCTGAAATTCTTATTTTACTTGTAATATAAAATAAGAATCTCTTAAATGGTTGCTCTGTCATATTTTTAGAGTAATTAGGCTATTCATTCAAATATTATTATAAAAATCTGTTTTATCTTGATATCACTAGCAAACAGGAACTTACTCCTCTAGCTTTAAGCTCAATAATTTCTTTCTGGATCTTTCTAAATAGAAACTTAAATATTGGTGTGTTTCCCTCTTTCTTTGGTTCCAAGAAGGGAATTAGGATTCCTCATGGTTGTGAAAAACTGTAGTGAAATATACATATATATATATTTATATTTGTTAAATGTCATTCAACATCTCAATGTGCATTAAAGATGTTAAAAAAACTTCACATTAGTATTTGAAGACTGAAATTATTGCGTTAAAAATCTACAGGCCAGAGGGCGGTTTAGAAATTGTTATACATCCTACTGTGGTGAAAAGTACTTTTGTGCAATTTTCATATATGAGAAGTAATACTTTCATGAAAATGTGAGGCTCAGGTGAGAAAAGATCAATTTGTTTCCAGATTGTGTTGTTTTCATCACAGAAATGGTATCATTTCAGTTTCCATACAAAACCAAGGCTTTCAAAAACCTGACCCAAAGAAGAATTTGCTTGGATGTAACAGACTTTAGCTTCTTTAATTTGCAGCAATTCCATTTCAAAATCAGGCAAACTGATTTCCTGGCCTTTGGTTCCTACTGGCTACGCTAAAAGAATGCTGTATCTCATAAGAAGCCATCAGAGCCAGTACCTCACATGACTGAACTCTATGACTTGTATGGTTTTCACAGTGAGATTTACCCATTTTTTCTGTCTTTTGTTTTAGTTGAAAGTAAATGGTGATATCTTTAGTGTATTTCTGAATGGAACAAAACAGAAATACTGTAGATTGGTCAAGGCAACCTTTGCCCACAGGACTGTTAGAAACTTTAAACCAGAAGCTTAGGTTTCTTTTGGTAAACATCTACACTGAACCTCTGAACCTTCAGAGGTTGACATGTTGCAATGAAGGATGTGTGCATTTAAATGACAGAAAGAATGAGAAAGATTCTCTTAAATGTCTGCCTTACAGAGCAAATAAAGTACCTACTGCTTTCTTTTTAGAAGGAAATGCCAGTGTGTTAAAAGAATGAAATTCTGAAGCTCAGTGAGTAAAAGACTAGTTCCAGCTCTTCATACATTTAATTTTTAAGTTATTTTTTTATTTATATATTAATTGTCTATTTCGATTGTAGCACGTTTCTTTGTTATTGTCATTATTTTTAGCCCTGATTGTAACTAAACATTTTCTTGTCCTTTAGATAAGCAAAGAGGTGGGAAAAGCATCCACAGTGGTGGTGGCTGGAAATCTCTGCATGAATTGCGGCATTGGTAGCATCAAAATACTGTATTTCAAGTGACGTCTAAGTTATATGGATTCTTGCAATGCAATAAAAGCATGAAGAAAAAAAAATCAGTTGAAAATTGGAAATGCTATGAAGGAGATGACAGTGCTGAGACTTTAACATGTTGTGTTTGCCATGTATATTGATACAGAGAGGAGAATTCAGCAAAACATGCCTGAGCATCACATTTCACTCTTATCTGACTTGACAATGTGGGCATTATTGGCAAATGATCAGTTTTTCCCTTCTGATGAGCAGACCATATCCATAACTTTCCTAATTCTATAATTACATAGAAATTTTGGTCTGTGATTATTTTAGCTCTAGACTGGATTTCTATAATCCCTTTTCTCAGGCTAGCTGTGTCTTACCACTGTCTCACAAACCCTGACACTACAGCATACAGCTGCTGTTTTCCTGTCTGCTTCTTGGTCTGGTGAATAAATTGTCCTTAATTCTCTACATGGGATTTAATTTCTCCAATGCCATATTTATTTTGCAAAACTTAACTTTGAACTTGTAAGTCTTTTTCACAGATTTTGCTCTTGGATGTAACCTGATCTAATTAGCCTGGTTGTTTTTTATTTCTGTTTTTAGCTGTCATTTCAAAATATATATATATATTGTTTAGATAAATTGATGCATAAAGCTCATAAAAATTACAGACACCAATGCAATTTACCTAATCATATTTTTATCAGAACTATTCCTAGAATATCCAAATGTGTAATGGATGGGGTAAGGTTCTACCAAGCAATTTTGCCTTTTATCAAAATAGATTTGAAATCAGATGAGATGCAACAAGCTAAAAATGCCAGATTTAAAGTCGTGTCATAATAAAACAAGAACAGGATTTTTCCAGTGCTTGAGGCTCCAGCCCAAACCAGATACCGTGTATGAATATGGAAAACATGTCAGCATGATGAGGAGAAAGAAGTAGCTAGAAAGAATAATCCTTTCCTAAGCCATATGAGCAATTTGGGCTGGATCATATTTAGTTACAATTAGAAGAAACCTCTCACTCTCACTTTTAATAGACAGCATCAGTCAGCTCTGGACTTGAGCAATGGAGTTTTCTTCTTTAACTTTTATAAAATTACTTTTCAAGAGAGAAAATATTGAAAAGACAGACATAATGGAAAAGTTTATTTGCAAATTGGTACCCCAAAAATATTAATTTAGAAAGTTTCAGGTCTCAATTTGAAGTTGTTCTCAATTTCTTGTCTTTAAATTAGAAGCAGGACTACTTTTGTTTCATAAGCAGATGTTTTGATAATGCTCTGAACATTTAGCTTAAGTTGTAACTGAATGCTCTTAGTCTTTGTTTGATCTATCAGCTGATACAACATGAAGTATCAGTATCTGCTGGCAATATATAGTTATGAATACTTTATAGTCAAACAAGGTTTTTCAAAATACCTTTCCTGCAGATAAGTTCAGTAACAGGCATAAACTGTGGTGGTTTTACTCAGGTGGGCAGCTGAGCTCCACCAGAACTGTTCTCTCTCTCCCCCTCCTCAAAGGAAAAAGGGGGAGAAAATACAATGCAAAGAACTCAAGGATTGAGATAAGGACAGGGAGATCACTCAACAATTATTGTGACAGGCAAAAAAGACTCAGCACAGAGAGATTACTAGAAATATTGCCTATTACAAGCTAGAGAAGTGAGAAACAAAAGGGAAAAAAAAAAATAAAAAATAAAAAGTAAAAATCATCTTCCCCCCACCCACCCTCTTCCACTTCCTTCCCCTGAGCAGTGCAGGGGAACGGAGGAATGGGTCTGCGGTCAGTCTATAGCACTTCTCCTCGGCTGCTCCTTCTAGGTCACTCCCTTCCTTCCATGGGAGGGACCCCATGGGATCTTTCCGAATTGATTCTGTGTGGGATTCCCACAGGCAGCAGCTCTTCAAGAACTGCTCCAAATATGGGTCTGTAACACAGGGTCCATCCGTCAGGAGCAAACTACTCCTACATGTGTCCCCCCACAGGAAGCAGCTCCCCCAGACCTGCGTGGGCTCCTCTCCACCGGCTGCAGCTCCAGCCCAGGGCCTGCTCCTGTGGGGGCTCTCCATGGGATGAAGCCTCCTGCAGGCCACATCCACCTGCTCCACCAGGGGCTCCTCCACGGGCTGCAGCATGGGGATCTGCTCCATGTGGGAGCCATGGGCTGCAGGGGCCTCTCCACAGGCTGCAGGGGAACTGCTGCTGCATGCCTGGAGCACCTCCTGCCCTCCTTCTGCACTGACCTGGGGGGCTGCAGAGCTGGTTCTCACTCCTCACTCTCCCAGCTGCAGGTTTTTTTTTGTTTGTTTGATTTCTTAAATCTGCTCTCATAGAGGTGCAAACAACACTGCTTATTGGCTTGGCTCTGGCCAGCAGTGGGCTCCTTATCTAACATGGGGCAGCTTCTGGATTCTTCTCACAGAAGACACTCCTACAAACCCCCCACCTCCTCCCCCCCC
>CM021701.1:35587522-35662653 GCA_011074415.1 Stictonetta naevosa | reverse complement strand
TTCTTCTGTGAAAAATTAACTTATAGGTAAATACAAGCTTGGCTCTGGTCAGTCTTAGATACAGTTAATTCCTTCATGCTTCTGAGTTCTCTAGAATTTGTTAGGTACTACTTTGGTAATGATAATGACCCCTACCATCAATCCCAAATCTCTGCCTGTGCTCTGGAACTACTCACATAGAAAACAAAGATCTTCAGATCTCATGCTGCATTACTGCAGGAAAGATGCTGTCATCACTATGTGCTTTTGTGCATAGTTGTTGTCTGCACTGTTGTTGTATGTTTGTTTCTATGTTTGTTCTATGATTATTGTTTGAGCAGGGAAAGATTGAAGTGAATGAAAAATGGGACCATTGCTTTAGGTAGCGGAATTGATGCAAAAGGCCATGGAGCTGCCGATGTCTTTTTGATCTTATTAGAAAGAATGTGTGTGGTCAGGAAGTGATGAGACTGGGACTTCTTGCAAGAGTGCTCTCTGGGGACTCACAAATCTGGTCATTTAAAGCTGATTTATTTGTTTTTAATACTCTCATATTCTACAATTATAATTTGTCTTTGGTCCTTTCATATTATTCTTGACCCCTTGGTGCAACACCCACATTAGTTCAAATAGTTTTCAGCAATCCAGCACCACACACCATCACTCCTGCCCTGAAGGACAGTTATAGACAGATGGAGCTCAAAGTCATGGACTAAGTGAACTCATTAGACATTTTGAGTTCGGAAGGATGGCCCATCCCATGACTAAGGGAATGATATATGTGTGTATCACAGACAGGAAAAGTGTTGGGGATTAATTGGGGTATATTAGAAGGTGTGGAACCTTGAGCATGATGTAGGTAGTATAGAATAGATATTGTCCTTCTTCAGCCGAGATAGAATTAATTTTCTCCATAGTAGCTGATATGGTATTGTGTTTGGATTGAGGATGAGAATAACCTTGATAACATTAATGTTTTAGTTGCTGATGAGCAGTGTTTACACTAAATCAAGGATTTTCTCTCACACTTCCCTGCCAGGGAGGAGAAGCCAGGAATGTAGAGAGCCAGGACAGATGACTCAAACTGGCCAAAGGGTTATTCCATACCATACAACAACATACAGAACAATAAAACTGGGAGGAGTTTGCTGGGGGACAGCCAGTGCTCAGGGACAGGCTGGGCATTTGTCAGCAGTTGGTGAGCAACTGCATTGTGAATCACTTGTTTTGCATATTCTTTTATTATTAGTAGTAGTAGTATTTCTCTTTCTTTTCTGTCCTATTAAACTGTATTTCAACCTATGAGTTTTGCCTTTTTTCCAATTCTTTCCCCCATCCCACTATGACGGGGAGTGAGTAAACATCTGTATGTGATTAGATGCCTGCCAGGTTAAACCACAACAAAAAGAAAAAACAAACAAACAAACATGGAAACAGATCTCTGAACAAAGCAATAGATAATACCATTTAAATGGCAGCCAAAAGAGGGACTGGGAACAAATGCTTAGTCTGCTTTCTGATTAGAGTGCTTTCTTTGATCTGTTTTCTCAGTGTTGCTAAGGAAGGTGGTGCATTATCATTGCTCAAAGCACACTATATCTACAAATTGTTCATACATGTGGAAATGGCATTTTTTTGGAGATGCGGGTTTACCATGACAACAATTGGGTTTAGCCCTTGTCTTTTATTAATATCAGCAGGTGTAGCATTGCTATCATGTGTTATCACAACTGCTGTAGGTTCAGATGTCTTATTTCCTCCTTTTGATCCCTCATTTGTATGAAAAATAAATCAGTGAGCTACCCCAAGTTAAAGGATATAGATTAAACAAATTGACCGAAAATTAAGTTATAGCTATGATCTGTCCTTTATGTTAAGCACATTACTTAAAAGTTATTGTCCTTGTTGGAGTTCCAAATTTTCCTGGGGAGATCGTTCAACAGGTTCTTTTTTGTTCTCCATAACCACATCTCTAGCAAAAGCATGAAGGTGACAAGGAGACAGAGAAAAAATCTGGTGCTGAAGAAAAAGTTTAAGAACCAGAATGAAAACTGACAAAAAATGTGTGAAGGAAGAGGCCAATCCAGCATGAAGACAAATATGAAATATTATAAATATGTTCAGCTCAACACTTTCCTGGACAGAAGAAGACATCTTGTTCCTTGATACTACAATTTAATGCCTGCATTTGATTTAGGGCCAGAAATCTTTTAATTCTAGGTAGGCAACAATTGCCAAAGGAGTCCCATGCTGTGCTTCTGTCTCAAAAATACATTTTAAAAAAAAATTTGTTTAGTCCATAAATTAGGCTTATGGAAGATCTTCAGGCTTCAAATTTGGGGGAAGAGTAGAAATTTTGAGCCAGATCATAGAGCTTTTCTCTACTATGATTCAGAACACTGCTGCTGCTTGTAGGGTATGAAATGGAAAAAGCTCAATTTTTTCATAAAATTTTATTTGCACAGTTGTGTTTTGTAAAGAAAACACCAATCATTAGAAATATAAATATAAACAGTTTGAAAGAATTACCATAATCTGAGTTTGGGGCCTTCAGTTTTTCTATGTCTTCTATTCTTTCTCCAAGATAATAAAATTATTAGTTAAGCCCTAAAAATGTGAGTTTTAATGAATAAAATAAGAATATTACCTTGTTACCTTTAAATAAATTCTACTGTTGTAATTTAAATTTAATTAATTTATTTATTATTGATCAGCTTTTTAATTTCACTAGTCTTAGAATGCAAGCTTTTCTTCACAACATTTTGGAAAAGACCACTTTCAAAATGATGGGTTCCCTTACCATGGAATAAAGCTTAGAATTTTACAGAAAAACACAACATATAAATAATGTGACAAAGATTATACAGGAAACCTGAGACAGTTTGGGTATAAGCCCTCAGCCAGTTAACTAAGAAAAACCCATCACTGATAAAACTTTCCATTTTACTTCTGTTGTACAAGCTTTGTGCATGTCTGTACATATCAAATAAGTAATTATTTTAGATTGACATAATATATAATGCTGTAATTTCATATGCTATTCTCTGAATCATTTTTAATTTTGTGTTTAGACACGTTGCACAACAAGATCCCACTGCAGTCTAAGGATTAAGCTATTTGTACTACCGTGGCATCAAAATTACAACAACAACTGGGCAGTTGAACCAGAACCAATGAGGGGTAGTATTTCATTGAATTGCCATCTAGTGACAAACTCTGTATGATCTTTGACTTCCAAAGTCTATTTTTGCACTGTTTCCATCTGACTTCTGTAAAACCTATCATTCCTCTGTTAACTCCTTGCTCCTTGCTAACAGAGGAAAACAACCTAGATAATTAAGTTGAGTTAGAACTGTGGTCTGACTCATTCCAGCTGACTTCCTTTACTAAATTACATTTTGACCACATTTCTGTGGAGTGGCTAATGTTGATTCCAGTAGTTCTTCAAACCATTTCCAATACAGTTTATAAGACAGATAGCAAGTAACACAGGAAACAGATGCCAGTGGTGAAAACAAAGTTTTGGGATTCTGTGGCTTTGGTTCTCTTTCTGCTTTGATAAATTGTATGACCTTGGGTAAATCACGTAGACTTTTTGTTCCCTTTGTAAACTTGAGCTTAGTTTTCTTATTAGTTTCTAAGGGTTTTCTGAGGATTAACTAACAAACATCATGTTAAGCCCTTTTAAAAAGTGGAAAATAAAGAAGCTAGAGAAATGTGGAGGATTGTTGTCTTTGCTATATTTGTTTGCTGGTGTGATGCATTTCCCATTTTATTGATGGACTGTAATTGCATAATTCCCTCATATACAATCCTGGAATAAATCCTTCCAATATAGCTAGGAGGAACACAGAGCATTTATGTTTTCTAGTCATGAACGTTTACCTATTGCAGTAAAGTCAGGACATTCATTTCTTAGTGATCCCAGTTCCTGAGGGCTGTTTATGCTGTTAGTTCATTTTGCTTACCTGTCAGAGACCTGTCTTCCCATGACTGTCCAACATTTGGAACACAGTCTTTTTCTGCCATTTTCTTGGGCCAAGGAACCTCAAAATTTCATTGATTTATCCCTTACAAATATTTTTTATCGGCTTTTAGAATATTAAGATCAGCTAGAACAGTGACAGTACTAGTTATCATTAGCCTAAAGTTCACATCTATGACAGGATGTCAGGCTTGATTATGCCATCAGAAGAAGAGAGCTTTTGCTGACTTTTGGACTTATTTTGGAAGATATGCTCAAATCCATTGCACAAGCAGTAGATTGTCTCACAAACACAGAAAATTAAAGATGTAACATCTCTCTAAGGGGTGGGAATATAATTATCAGAGTTCAGAAGCCTTGCTGTGCAGAAGAAGGATTTAGGAGAGACAGTCAACCCCCAAATATATTACATGAAAATGTAGAGATTTTAGCATTGTATTGCACCTGGGGTATGGGTGTAAATGAGAGAACCACTCTCATGGTAAATCTGAGTATACTTAAGTTAACCATATCTCCCTAATAAGAAGAAACTACCATGGAAAATTTGAAGGAACAGTGGCTTGGGAGAGAGCTTATGTACAAGGCTTATATCAGCCTTAAAGAAAATACTAGAGATAGTTTCCAAATATGTTCATAATACTTCATCTCATTTAAACAGCAGTTTGAGCATTTAAGAGGCATTGATTCTGATATGAATCAATGAATTTTGATCAGAATATATTCTGATATATTCTTCTAATCTGTCCCATTGTACATCATGAAATAAAAGATGGATTTTTTAAAGCTAGGCACTGATTGACCCATTGATGTACACACAGTGTAGCTTTATTTCATGCTAAGTTTTTCTAAAGCTGTGACAATTGTGTACTTACTAGATGCATTAACTTAGATCCAAGAAAAAATAAGAAACCTTAAAAGGAGATACTGCCTGTATTTCAGACTTTTGTGTGGTCTAAACATCCAAATAATATATAATGTACATTATATGTCTATATAATATCTAAACTCCCCATTTGTTGTCTTGGTGAGGAGAATTTAAAAGCCTCAAAACAGCAATTCAGAGAGACTACAAAGATCCAATTAAAAGCAGAAAGAAGAAAGAAAGGTGTTGATACCAGCCTTAGCCAGATCCTAGATAGAGTTTCTGGTACAGGAAAGCTGTAGAAAGCTCTTTGATCCAGAGGAACCTACAGGCACTTTCTAGAGAATAAGTATTTACACATGCAGCTCTAAGTGCCAAAATCCAATTGCCTTTTTCTCTTTCTTCTTATCTTGACACATTTCTGAACTAACATTGTTAAAGAAGAAAAAAGATTGCTGAAAAGCAAGATTTCCTACAAACTGGCAGTAACAGAATAATGAAAAAAAAATGAGTCTCGTTTTGTCAAAGTAGCAAGAACTTGGAAGAATGGATCTGCCATTCAAGAGCAATATATGACACTGGCTTGAGAACCACCTTCAATTTTAAGTAGAAATATCTGGATATCCACATATAATATATGGCTCTTCTCAATTAATGGTCCTAAGACTCATAACCTATGTGTCTCAAAGAACTTGGTAGAAGTTCTTAGAGATTAGCTTTTTGCATCTAGACAGCAGTTAACTCTAAAAGGAAAACATTTATTTAACAAAAGCACTTTCAGTCTTTGAAAGATATGAAAAAGGAGTTAAATCTATGTTTTGGTATTTTTTTTTCCTTTTATTTTTTTTTCCCCTGTTCTCTGAGGTGTTCTGCCCCCCACCCACAAGCTCTGTGATCACAAAGTACATATGGGCTGCAGGTTTTTATCCTGAGGAGGTTCAAAAACATCCCTGAAATTTAGCTCCAGCTACCTTCTTTTCCTGATCTTATGATTTGTTTTTTAAAGTTTACTATTTTCACATCTATTTTCATATACTCATTCAACTGGGGAAAAGAAATAAATGGTAGTTTGATAGTTCTGATTCTACTTGTGCTCTAAACCAGAGCAGTAGTGTTAAAAGAGGGCAAGTAAGATTAAACTCAGCATTTCTTATGAGTAGGAAGTTAAGAAGTAGTTCAGAATTAATCATAGAAAATGGCTAAATGCTTAGTTCTTTTGGCTATTTAAAATAGAACAGCTACTAGGTTTCTCTTGGTTTTAGTAGAAAGGCGTTTGTGTAAAAAATATACATAATCTTCCGAAGGTAAAAGTTCTCATTCAGTACTTAGGGACAAGATTTAAAGCCAACATTTGTGTCTGTGTTTCTCCACTGGCTCTGTTCCTTACTGGCAACATAGTTTCTCTTGAGCATAGCTGCCAGTGTGACTACTCAGTATTGTTTGATTTGAACTGCATTAATTTCTGGCTTCAGTTTTTGGGTGGAAATGCAGAATTCCTGGAAGACTTGGAGGCCAGCAGCAATAGCAAGCATCACTTGATATGTTATTATGCCAGATACAAATTCCCACCACAAGCAGTTAGTTTCTAAGAATGCTAATGAGCATAATGAGCATTTGGTGGAAATTGCCTTTTTTTTTCAGCTAGAACAGCAAAATCAAAAATAAATAAATAAATAAATAAAATGAACTAACAGTGTCTCAAAATATAATCAGAAAATAAACATTTTAAATACGTAGAGAGCTTTGTAGCCCTGTTTTATTTTATTTATATTTTCTGTAGGCTGGTTGAGAGTGAAAAATCCTCCTGAGCATGTCACTGCATTGTAAATTCTACTGCTTAGATTTTCTGATCACAGCTTTCCATTCTTCTCAGCCATTTCACAACCTTGAGAAATTATGGTCATTTAATCAGCATTGAACATTTTCATGTTCAGCCTTCAAACAGTGATACCAAAATTCCTACTCACAAGTGACAGATGAATTCACTTTCTCCATTGCCTTCTGTATAGTGGTAATCTACAGATCAGCCGAAGTTCACCATTCTCAGCAAAGCAGAGTTTATATGCCCAATGACCTTCTAGTAGGCTATTTTATTTTTTTATTTTTTTATTTTTGGCAGTTTATAACAAACAGTTCAGTATCGCTGTAAAGCTGAAGATCATGACAGAATAACAAAGGATTAAACTTCAAGATGAGGCATAGTTTGCAGAAAACATTTCCCTGTAGAATGTTTAAAGTAGACAATCTGTGATCAGCCTGCAGATATTCAGTACAACTTCAGAAGCTACTTAACTATCTGGCCTTTAGCACAATGGGATATTTTCAAGAAAAGCTTCTGTGACATTATGACTTATATAGTGGGGAACTATCTACGATGCAAGTTTCCATTCTTCCATACTATGTCCCCGTAAAATAAATAACTAAAATCTAGAAATGTGCTCCTATTATAAAATAGAAAAGGGTATATAATCATAGAATGTTTGGGGTTGGAAGGTCCCTTAAAGATCATCTAATTCCAACCCCCTTGCTGTGGGCAGACCAGGTTGCTCAAAGCCCCACTCAGCCTGGCCTTAAACATGCCCAGGAATGGGGCATCCACAACTTCTCTGGGCAACCTCAGTCTCTCACCACTCTCACAGTAAAGAATTTCTTCTGAATAACCAAGCTAAATTTACCCTTTTTTAATTTAAAACCATTACTCCTTTTCCTATCACTACACTCCATGACAAAGAGTCAGGTTAGAGTATCTATACTGCCATACAATACCAGTCTTTCAGACATGGTTGGAAGTCTATCCACACATTACATACACAATGAAGCATGGCTTTGGTCACTGCATGAAGATGTACTTAGTAAATGTAAGGATTTCTTTTTTTTTTTCATGTTCTATTGCACTTACAGAACACTCCTTGCATTCCTTCCCACTGGGGCTTTGTGTGCAACTTAGTCATCTCCACCTACTTCTTTCCTTTGGAAATATCATATGATCAACAGAGGCCTTGGCATTACTGGACCAAGAGAAAAATGACAATAAATGGAGTTTAAATTCTGACTGGGCTTGGACTACATAAATGGCCATGAATATTTATAGAACTGAATCTTAGAAGTATCCTTTTATAGTCATTGCATGATTCCAAAGGTCTCATAATGATAAATGTAGGTGGTGTTCAAGTGTGTGAGGCCAGAGGAAAGGAGGGTGTCCATTTCCAGTAGCTATGCTGCAAAATACATCTTCTGTTGTCTCATACAGAGAAAAAATTAAAATCAGTTGTTAAACTAAGATCCACAGTAGACTGAAACATTCCTTGAGAAATTAAAGAAGGTGGTGACTGACCTTACAGAGCATAGGATTTAAATAAAGGAGCTTTAAGAGAAATGTCATATTTAACAAATGGAAGTTTAAAAGAAATTTAGTGGAGCATAGCATAAACTTAATCTTCAATGTTTCAGAGGCAACAGTTTGTGCAAGGAAATGTTTCATTATACACTCTATAAATGTAAAAGGGGATGCTTCCCATGCTTCAAATGGGATTTTAGGGCAGGGTAAGAAATGCCATATATCTTGGTTTTTGATTTTTACCTCTCTGGGGAAAAAAAAAAAAAACATTTCTGTGAGAAACAGACTAGTTGGAAAGTGAGTATTTTTCATTTCCTTTTCAGTTCTCCTAGTTCTAGAGATCTGTTTTGTTACATCTGAAAACAACCAGTGAGAGCACTGTCATCTGTTCTACCATCAATACTTGGGGAAGGGGAGGAATTTTCTATGTTTAACTCCCTATTAACCCTAATGAGAGCTAGGTGTATAAATGCTACACTTATCAAAAGGGAAGAATAGACTTCTTGGGGTATCATAAAAAAAATTAGGGGAAATTATATAATTAGAGTATTCATGCATGCATAATAACTGATGCAAAAGTATTTACTAATGCAGGGTGTATTTACTAATGCAGAGGTAGTTTGTTTTACATAGGCATATATAATACTGAAGAGAAAATATAAATGTGATTGCAATTAAGACACTTTTCTGGATTCTAGACAAGCTGAGATCAGTCCCCACTGTCTTAAAAAGGAGACAATATCACTTTATGTAATCTCTCAGTGCCTCAGTCATGTACAAATAGATGTAATAGCCTTTCCTTTCAGTCACACTTCATCTTTCTTGACATTTGAGACTGTCAGCTCTTTGGGATTTTGATATGTTTTAATACATACAAAAAACCAATTTGCAGTCAAATGTAAAATAATCTAAATTAAGTATAAAACATCTGTACCATTTAGGAATTTAAAATTGTTGAATGAACTTTGTGTATACCAGGACACTCGGTTTGTATTTTGGGGTTTAACTGGCCTAGAGTTTCTTCCAGAATTGCTAATTTACATATGAAGTATTTGTCTTGCTAAACTGAACCAGTGGCTCATCAGGTCTCACATATCTTAAGTTATATACATAAGCATTTCCTAAAACAGCTGTTCAACATAGTTTCACAGAAAAGGAATATGACAGGTTCATAAGAAAGTCCAAGCTGGAAAGGACCCCAGGAAATCTAGTCCAATCACTTGCTCAAATCAGGTTCATCTATGAGGTCAGATCAGGGCTCAGGGCTTTGTCCAGTCAGGTCTTGAAAACCCCCAAGGTCTGAGACTGCACAGCCTCTGGGCATCTTATCCCACTGCCTGACTGTCCTTATGTGGGCAAAGTTTCTTCTTACATCTAGTCTGAGCCTCTGTTATTTCAGCTTGTCTCTCATCCTCCAACCCTGTACTTCTGTGAAAAGTCTAGCTCTGTCTTCTTCAAAATCCTTGTCAGTCCTTATCAGCACCTGTCAGTAGTCAGCTGTGAGGTCCCCCTGTGCATCCATCTCTCCTGGCTGAACAAACCCTGGTCCCTCAGCCACACCTGACAGGTCAAGTGCTCCAGCCCCTGTTCATCTTGTGGTCTCTGCTGAATGTGATGTGGTTCATCATGGTCAGTATTTTTTCTTTGTCTTTGTTGCTGTACTGAGAAAACTACACAAAAATCAAGTACTGGAAAGTTTGATTATTTTTTCAAAACTTTTACAGGGATTCTTGCTGTTACAGAGCTAGCGTCTTTTTTTTTTTTTTTTTTTTTTTTTTTTTTAAGAATTGTAAGAGAAAAGAAAACTAAGTAAGGTGCTACCACATTCTCAGATTTTAGAATGTGCCAGCCTCATAGAACTCAACAGAGAGAGGTGGCCAGCTGAAAAAAAAAAGCAAATGTCTTAGTGGTATAAAGACACCTACATCATTTAAGGAGGGAAAAAAATAATGGGTAAATAATAAGGTTACAGATGCTTTGGAGAGGAAAAGAAAGTTTCTTAAACTTTTTTAGTTATATCTCTATTTAAATTAAATTTTATAACCTGGGTGAAGCCTGTAGCCATGCTATAGTGAGATTACATTGACTTTACTTTTTAAAAACAAGTTAAGTAAGTAATCTCTTACATAACTTACTTTAAAAAATGCTAAATTTATGCAAAAAAAAACAGATACCAACAATGATAGTAACAGAAATCTAAGGTGTTAATAATTTTAATGAAATCCTGAATGCCAAGGGACTTCACTTCTATTTGATCAGGGAAAGTATCTGCAAAGCTACAATTTAGCTGAAAGTGACTCCAAGGTGACCACTGCAACAGTTATGTAGCTATAGCTATGCTTCTATACTGTCTTGTAAGATGAAGAATGACATAAAAACATATGCATTCACAATATTTACTCATATTGTCACTTGTCTGTTTAGTGCCAGATCTTATTGTCAAGATCAGCTGGGCTACTTTGATTTTAACATGAGCTATCACTTGCACCAGAGTTTGTGAATGAAAACACAAGGGAAACTGAAAGCTACTGTAAATATCTATTATTCCAACAGTAACAACATCAAATTCCTGAGTTGAAAAGACTACAATAAAAATAATATTTTTGTTCCAAATCATTGTTTTTAGATTACTCTTAGTCAGAATATTAGACACAGAAAAATCAAATCATTTAAAACTACTATCTATAGGTAAATATGTTAATTTACATGCATAAGTAGTTTATATAGATTTGTGTAATTCCAGAATGTAGTTAAAAAAACATAATTCTCAAAATGAAGCTGTGAGTTACTCCACCAAGTGTTATTTGCTTTGATGGCACTCAAAGTGGTGCTTGCTCCAAGTCGTCATACATAAGGTCATTTAAAGGAAAAAAAAAAAAAAAAAATCTGGTTTTTACAAGTGTGTCAAAAAAACAAACAACAACAACAAAAAAACCCACCACCACCACCAACAAAAACTAATGCACTATCGAACTGGAACTTAGACTTAATCTAATTTGTCTTGTTTTTTGTTGAGTGAGTGTCAGCCAGTTGAAAAATTGTGGAAATTAAAAGAAGTTTAAGGATCAGGATTTTCATTTTGTGTAGATTTTGATTTATTCCAGTAAACTACCCTTGACTAGATGGTTTAATAAACAGTTTCCATGTTATTTACATCTGCCTGCAAACCTTAGCTATCCTGTGTTTTATCACTTCTTTCTCTGTGTAAAACTTCTACTTCCAGATGGCAGTCTGAATTAAGACTTACAGTAACATATAAACAGAGATCACATTAGTTATTAGGTTACACAGTTTCTTTCCTTCCTTTGTAAGATTATATCAGCATTTGTAGGAGAAAGGTGACTCAATTGTATTTAATAATGGATCAAATATTTCTCCTCTTCCTTATCAACATATTTCTCTCTTCATAAAAACACTTACTTCCACTACTGTGTGTAATCTCCTTAGGCCTTAATTAACTTTCCTTAGCCTTGAAATCATTGGTTTGGTGATTTCAATATTATTTTTCCAAGAAGTTTTTGCCTAAGTGCTGACTATTCTCTAGAAAATAAGTATCTCACAGTGCAGTTAACTGAGGGAACATAAAGCTGCTGACCAAATGAATTGCTTGGTTAAATTATATTGTTTTTATTGTCAGTCAATTGCATTAAACTCAGATCTTTCCAATATTTAATAGCTAAATTGTTGGGATATTCAGTGTTCTTTGATTCTTTTAACAGTTGCTTCATGAAAATGCTTTTCCTTAATGAGTTTAGTTTTGTTCTTCAGTTACAATATTCTGGAATTCATTCTTGTTATTTCAAGAATTATCTAAAGATGCTAGGATTATCATTAGGCAATTAGGAATCTTTTCAAACTCCTCTGTCCTGCTGAGAACTTTACTGAACAATTCTGGAGATTCATGTCTACATAAACCAGATAATCAGTTTCATAAATAAAATAAGAATAATGTAGACCTAAAGGGATGAAATTTTAGTGTTCTTCTCTAACAATACTACCTTTACTATCTTTCTACTATTTTGTGAAATAGTTTCAGTAGCCATTAAATACTGGTAGTCAGCTGAGGAATTAAAGCAGCTCAGCTGACTCTACTTGTGTCCAAGCCCTTTTTACATGAAAACATCTTGAATCACAGATATGTTTTGAGTGTTTCATTGATATGTTTTGCATATTTCATTCAATAATAAAATATTTTGTTCAATAACAGAATCATACAACATTTCATTCAATCATAGAATATCCTTAGCTGGAAGGGACCCACAAGGATCATTGAGTACAACTCCTGGCTCCATACAGGACCACCTCAAAATCAGACCGTATGTCTGAAAGCATTGTCCAAACACTTCTTGAACTATGGCAGGATTGACTAGAGTAACGGCTTGATTGCAAGTAATTTATTAATTTACAGCATTGCTACCTAACCCTCGAGGATTGAGGAACTTCTTATGGAAGCTAATCTTAGGGTTGCCCAAAAAAGTCTAGGGAAGTGTAATCATGCACACAGTTTTTCTATTCTGCAGGTGCAAGACATTAGGAGATGGTATACCTTCTAAAAGGTATACAGCTACAAAGAGCTTTTGACTTGAATTTAAGTGTTGGAAACCTATTCAAGATTTTTTACCATATTATTTTCAGGTATCACAACTATTATTTTATCACAGGAGGTAAAGACTGAGATGATGAAAATCTGTTCCCTCAGTGTAATATTTCATATTTGCAGAGGAATTTTTGTTGTCTTCAAACACATTATAAAGAAAAATGTGGTTGCTTCAACTCCATTAGAATACACCGTATGCTTTCTAAAAGTAAAGGCTGTAAATTATATATAATAAATAAAGTAATTACATGAAGTTGTCTACAGAGGGTGGAAGATCAAGTTCAAGACCATCTAATGAACTGGAAGCTGTACAAGTCCATGGGACCTGATGAGGTACATCTGCAGATCCTGAGGGAACTGGTGGATAAAGGTGCTAAGATACTATCCATCACATCTGAGAAGTTATGGAAGTCTGGTGAAGTTCCCACTGGCTGAAAAAGGGGAAGCATAACCCCATTTCGAGAAAAGGAAGATGCAGAGTACTACAGGCCAGTCAATCTCATCTCTGTGCCAGGCAAGATCATGGAGCAGATCCTCCTGGAAACTATTCTAAAAAACAAAGAAAATAATGAGGTGACTGGTGAAAGCCAACATGAGCAAAGGGCAAATCATACCTGGAAAATATGGTGGCCTTCTACATTAAAATGTAATGTAGGATTACAGTGTAGGTGGATAGGGGATGAGCAACTGACATAACTTACCAGGACTTGTGCAAAACGTTTGATACTGTCCCATGTGATACAATTGTCTTTAAAATGAAGAGACAGGCATTTAATGTATGGACCTCTCAGAGGATAAGGAATTGACTGGTTGGTCACACTCAGAGTTATAGTCAATGGCTCAATATCTAGGTGGAGACCAATGATAAGTGGTGTCCCTCAGGGGTCTGTATTGGAACCAGTATTGTTCAACATCTGCATTGGCAACATGGACAGTGGGATTGAGTAAAACCTCAGCAAAGTTTCCAATGATGCTAAGTTGCATGGTGAGGCTGACACGCTGGAGAGAATGGATGCTATCCAGAGGGACCTTGACAGGCTTGAGAGGTGGGCCCATGAAAAACTCATAACGTTCAACAAGGGCAAGCATGAGGCCCAGGCAATCCCAAGCACAGATGGAGGCTGGACATTGAGAGCAGTGCTGAGGAGAAGGACTTGCAAATTCTGGTCAATAAGAAGCTCAGCATGAGCAGACAATGCTTGCAGCCCAGAATGCCAGCCATATCCTGTACTGCATCAAAAGAAACGTGGCCAGCAGGTCAAGGATTCTCCCCATATACTCTGCTCTCTTGATAACCCACCCAAAGTACACTGTTCATCTCTGGGGCCCCCAGAAAAAGAGGGAAATGGATCTGTTAGAGCAAGACCAGAAGAGGACCACAAGAATGATCAGAGGGCAGGAGCGCCTCTACTATGAAGACAAGGTGAAGGAGTTGGGGTTGTCCAGCCCAGAGAAGGCTCACGGGACACTTCATAGCAGCCTTCCAGTACTTCCTAGTGCTGATTGCAACACTCAGTCATGCAGACAATGCCCATTGTAGATTAGAAAAAAAATCAACTGATTTTTGCTTCCTTCTACATTTTTTTTCTTTTTTTTTTTTTTTTCCCCATTCAGCTTGATAATGTTGTTCAGAGCTGAAGTTTTCATGTTCTTTCTTTGGAATAACCTTTTAAACTGAAAAATATTAAAATAATCTGTTTCAGAGAGAAAACACATGCACAAGTAGGACAGTAAACGAGGATTTTCATCACATAGCTGGATAGAGTTCTGTGTAGCAAAATTGACAAAATAATACTCCTTCAACAGGGTGTGTTGGCCCTTGGGGTGTTGGTTGTACAATGAGGAAAATGTAACCTCAGGGAGCAGAACTATATTGTACACATATGTAATGCACTAGAAGTGCATTACAAACAGCAGAGTGACAGCTCTGATACATGCTGCAGGGCAACATCCTACAATGAGAATGGAATTGTTCTGTGTCTAGAATTCCACAGAAATCAAATAACTTACTATTTTGTGACCATGAAAATCTCATCATTTTTGTTGTTTCCCACTCTGTCTTTTGCACATATTTTATTAAAAATGATTTACATTCATCCTGGATTAGCCGGAAGCCAGTTAAGCTCTACACCCAGATAGGAAACTATTGACAGTTCAGCAGAGTACTCTTATAATGTAAAGCAGGCTAGAATATGGTACATTGCTGTGCAGTCCTAATGTTTTTCCTCTTCCTTCTGTTTCTTCTTGCTTTCCTATATATAATATACCTTTATTTAAATGCTAATCTACTCATGCAAGTGGGCTATGGAGAAGAAACTAAGATATTCAAACTGAAGGAGAAATAACTTTCATACAAGACTAATATTTGGGTAACCATCATTAGAATGAAGATAACACTCTGTTGAGTGGCTTTTGGAATGGCTGTTCCAAATATAATTTAAGTTTTCCTCTTGGAACAATTATTTTGAAACTGTACAATTACAGGAACAGCACTGGAAAATGTGTCAAAGGAAATGATTTTCTTTTGAAGCATACATTTAAGATTACTATCAATTTCTGTATTGTATAAACTTTCTGTCAGATCTATGTGTGAAGACTTCTGGTTGTGATATCCAAAATATAAGGTAAAAGACATTAGGGAGATGCTGAAGAGGAAAGGGATGCACAGTAAATAGCAAGGAACATCCTTTCAGGTGCTACCTTGTTTAGGTCAGTTTTACACTTGCATTTAAGCAAAAGTCCAGAGTAAGTCATGCCTATCAACTTTACTGCAGCGTGCAAGAGAAATCAGGATCAGAATGTAATTTGATCTCTGAAAAATTTCACCTGCAACTTGATGGATTCTTCTGTTTTGCCTTTACCTACCTTTGCACTAAATATCAAGGATGATAACTGAATAATACATTAATTAATTAAAGCTTATTCATGTTAAGAGCAGTTCAGCAGGGAAGGACAGTGTTCCACGATTCTGACTTCCTGGAAAACAGAAACCTGAAGTTCCCAATTTATTTTCATTGACTCCAAATTATTTTTAATAGACTGATAATGTGTTGCTGAATGTTTAAGTGTTCAGAAATGCAAATCATTTTTGATGTTCGTTTGTAATATGATCTCTTGATTCAACATCAACCTATATGGCTGTTAATCTCTATGGACTAAATTCAACACAGCGTATATAGGTCAACAGACAAAACCTCCACTGAAATCAATAACAAATAATTTACTGTAGTATAACATGTCAGTATGCATTTGATTTGCTGTTATGTGATTACACATGTACACAGCTGCTAGCCTCATTTACATGTATTGTTTTTGACTGTGCAATACTTACTTACACATCAAATTTTTGAAGATGCCTACTTTATCCTTGTGTTAAGTTCCATTCAATATTTATCTGTAAAATATGTTCCAAAGAGTTACACCTCTGTGCCAGGCTTGGTTGGTTTCTTTTTTTTTTTTCTTTTTTTTCTTTTTCCTTTTATTTTTTTAATATTACAGACCATATCATTAGGTCTATGAAAGCTGAATCTAGAAAAACAGCTACAGGGATGGAGTACAAGAGAAGCTGGCTCCATTTTTAGGACTTGAATGCCACAGGCAAGATCATCAAAAGCTTTCCTAAGAATATGGGATCCATTCAATCCAATCAATCTATTCCATACAGTTCTGTAGATCCAGACTTTGAACACTATGCAGTCCAAGCAGTTTGTCTCTTGGGTCTGAATGAAGGAAAAGTTTGCCATTATGTCTAATACTACAATAGTTAATCTATATTTTTGTGCTTAGGTCTTAGAGCAGAAATGAAAACTCAGTCAGATCCCTTAGATATCTAAAACATAACTTATTCTATATCCCAACCTTCTTCTGGAAGGCTGGAGATAACTACCCTGAGGGGTAATAATTTACCCCTTCACTGAGAGGGCTGTGAGTATAAAACTGCTACATGAAAGTCAGGCACTGCCACTAGCAGACATTGGCAATAGCTGTGAGGCACTGGTTTGCTCCAAATTCAGTGAGAGAGTTGTGACCTGTGTTTATACATACAATTAAGAGACTTGGGTGTCATTCTACCTGCTCTCTAGAGCCCATTCATGCCTGGATGACAGAATTGTCTGGTTGGTGTGGTACTGTTTAGACCTTCAGGAATTAAACGAAATTGGGAAGTGGGTATTGTACAGCAGTTACATGTATTACTATGTAATTCCTGATTTAGGTATTCAAGTTTTGTGTTTTTTTTTTTGTTGTTGTTGTTTTGTTTTGTTTTGTTTTGGTATTGCTACTAGTGTTTGAATTGAGACCATTATTTACAAATAGGAGCATTTATGGATGTTCTCTTTGGAAGGCGTTTTTACTTCTACTCAGTTTATAACCAATCTTTTTTTAAGCAATATTCCACTGAAGTTATCATGAGACTTGTGTGGGGTATATATACTGGTGGGAGAGTAAAACAACAGCGAGAAAGTGAATAAAACATTGGAAAGTTAACTGACCAACTTCAAAACTGGAAACAAAACTTGGATCATAGCTGGTTCTTATTTTATTCAAATCACTTCACTAATCCCTATAAGAATATAAATCATTCATACTTAAGTATCTAGAGTTTTGTCTGTCTTGCTAATGTGTTCTATCTGGAGACTGTTAAATCATTCTGCAATAATACTGTCCTGGGTAAATTTGAGAGCAATGTGAATTTAAAAGAGGCTGATGGTCAAGGCTGTCTGAAATGCATCCGGTAACCACATAAATGAAATTTAATTGAGGCAAACACTGGCATAATGTGTTAAATCTACTAGGCTTCTCATTATAATACCAGGTTAAAATTTTCCCCTGAGCATTACTTGGCATAAGATTTTTCAGGTTTAAGGGAAAGAAAAACATTCAAATGCTCAACATTTTTGAATCACAATAAATAAATAAATAAATAAATCACTTTTTAGCTTACACAAACATTGTTGTTATTATTGTTATTATTACTATAACTATTGCTATAAGAAAGAGCTTCATGTTTTGAAAATAACTTACTGGAAGTAAGTAGTCTTAACCAACCTAAGTTCTGGTCTGGTTGAGGACTGAGGTAAGAAGTCAGATCTGAAGAGATGAGGGAAAGTCTGATATTTCAGTTCATATTTATTCAGTCTTTTGTGGTACAGATTGTTTACGATTATATAAGTAAACTCTCCACCAGCTTTTGTTTGCTGTCTGCATCTCTTGTTATCAGAAGTAGAAACATTTCAGCAAGAATCATCATCTGACAGTCATAAGTTCACTACTTGATTCTATGTTTTGAGTACAGCTAGCTGAGTCTGTGACCTTTCCTTTCTCCCCAGCTGAAATCCATGGGTAGATCTGGTCCTCTGCCCAGGTCTTCAGGTGGAAAGTAGTCATGTCATCTCTTACCTCTGAAGTGTGCCAAATGCTGTAATGTGGTGGAAAACAATCCTTGTGGTCTGAGCAGTGCTGCTTTTAAAACATTCAACTGCTCTGTGGGCTACATTGCTACAGAAATGACTAATGATACAAATGGCTGTTGCGATAGCAAAGAGGGCAGTGTATTGCACTTACTGCAACAAGATGAAATATAAAGCACAAACCACAAATCATGCTTATGATTTTAAAGCAGGTGAATATTCTTCTGCTAGATCCTCAGATGGATATAAAGGAGGAAAGGGTCACCAGGTGGCAAGGTCCTCTATGCTCAAGGAAGAGTTGTCTGGTCTGCAAGCAGAAAATAGAGAATACAGTAGACTTTGTTGTTGTTTTGTGTTTTTATCCATTCTTCTCCTCCCCCCCCCCCCCCCGGCCCCCCCCCCCCCCCGCAAAAAAAAAAAAAAAAAAAAACTAGAGGGCAATACTCAGCTGCTTTCTGCAATTTTTGTGGAACTGTAAGCATTTGGCTCCAAGACAGCTCTGGGAAAAGAATTGTTGAAAGAAAGCTTTCTCATATGGTATTTCTCTAACATGGACAGAAGAAGTAGAAACTGCTGTAAATTTTATGAGAAAAAATATTCTGTGTTGATTCATACCCCAAAAGTGAAGACCTACATATCGAAAAGAGCCTTTAGGTACTTGCTCACTGTACAAGAAGCTGGGAGCTTGATTCTCTGTTTTTGCATCTGTTTTTTTGGATAAGGTGTGTGGCAGTTTCTGAAGTGGGAAGTAAGCCAGCAATCCTCAGCACCTGTCACAGTAAGATGTTAGGACTCATTAGGACTCTGAGCAGCTCTAAGTCTTCTCTAATTTATATTCACAGACAAATCAGCTCTATACAGTGTGGGAAATGGAGAAACCAACGTGTTTTTTTTTTTTTTTTTTTTTTTTTCCAAGTTACAAATAAGGATCTGTTCCCTGAATCTGTTGTTCACAGTTCACTTGTCTCTGTAAAAATTTTATGCAACAGGTGAGGAAATTCAGGCAATTAAATGTGAATATTCATAATATTACTAAATGCAGTGCTATTTCATTTGAAATATTTTGATCTTTTTTTTTTTTTTTTTTTTTGTTATCAGATTTCTGTGCTCAAACTCATTTTGGAATTATCAAATAAAATGATAGTAAAATTTATAAAAGCAGAACAAAAGCACCTGGCAGAAGCTAAAGGATAGGAGATTTATGTTTATATCTAGAAGTGGAGGGAACCAGAGAAACACCAGTGATTTATAAAACCTACTCAAGTACAAGAAGCAAAGCATATAAAATATCCATGAAAACACTTATGGGAGAAATCAGAAAAACACTGTCAGAGAGATATGGCTATGAGTGTCAACACATTGGAGAAGTGGGAGCAAGAATGCCAACAACTGTTAAAATAGAATTTGGAAGGAATTACCCATTGTGATTTTTCTAAACAGCAACAAAATTACTCATATATTCCTGGTTATTTGTTGATAAAAACATTTTAGAATATAAGTGTTTAGGAAACCTTCATTACTTATTTGAAATATTAGTGGAAAGTGAGACAAGATCTAAAGTGCATAAGATAATTAGTAGGAGCTTCTAGAAGTGAAATGGCAGAAAATACTTCAAGTCCCTCAGCAATACTGCCCTTCATTGGAACTTATGAGGACAATATCATTGTAGTAAGCTCTGAAATGCAGGAAAGAAGGAAGGGAGCTGCTGAGACAAGGCTACTTGTAAAGGATGGGGAAACCATTTCCTCCTGTCAACAACGTGCTACCTTCAATGGGTCTGTTGACTGCCACTGCAAAGTTGACAGGTCTTAAACTGAAAACAGTCCCTGACTGTTCTATGTGCTGGTAGTCAGCACAGATCAGATGCACTGTGAGGACAGATACATGGTATTTTTACTTTCCAAAAGCAATATAAGATAGTGTCCTGAATACTCAGGAAGGTATTCAAAGAACACCCAGCAGAGGTGTCTGAAGTAAACAGTTGCAAACAGAGCTGCTTGAAATTTTTCAAAATCATTTTTAAGTAGATGAATATACTTCACATAACACTGAATATGTTCACAACAAACTACAGTTTTTCAACTTTTGTGTGTGTGTGTGTGTGTGTTTCCTTCTTCTACCCACCAAGTTCTAGAGAAAAATTATGAAATCAAAAAAGGAAGTGTTCTCAAAGTCACAGAAGATTAAGACAAAGAATCACGAAAAACTAATGAGACAAGATTGGTAATATTATAAAAATAATTTATTCACAATATTTTTTTACATTTTTAGAAATGTCAAAAACAAACAATGACAACAACAAACAAAAACAAGCGGACAAAAAGTCCAGCTTATTACTAAAAGATAAATGCCTAAAATATTTTAACTGATATACCAATTGAACACTGATTTCCAAGGTAATGTTGTTATTGTATTTTAGAAATGTGTGTCATCCCCTTATAAAAAATATCCAGATAGTTTTGAAATGTTCCCCAAAGAGTGATTCCCACAGTGATGAAATAAATGCTAGTCACTTGCCTGCAAATAAATATTTCCAAAGCCATGGGGCTATTCCATGTCACAGTTTGAAGATTCATTCTTTTTCCTTTTCTTTTTGAAAGCAAATCCTTATGTACAGACCTAATGTTTATACACCATGGGTGTCTTTTATAAACACCTATACAACCAAATTCTACCCCATTTATTTACTGTCTCTCTACTCCCTCCCTATACTTCCATTCTTTTTTCTATCAAAGAGACATTACTGGACATTAATAAAGGCAGAATCCAGAGCTTTCTTTTCTAAGAGTTATGGAAACTGAGCTACTTACTTCAGTGCTAAAGGGTTACTATCTCATTCAAGGCATAAACCTTGAGTTTAGTGTGTGCATCACAGCAGCAAGATTCAGTTCTTATGAACCCACATTACTCTGGGGAGGATAGTAGATCTTAAATCCTCTCTGTAAAAAGCTGGTGTGACAAATATTTTGTCAATTTGTTTAATGTGTGTTAAAATAATATTATTGGTTTATAGTAATTAAAATATTAAACCACACTCATCCTTCCCAAGTTTAATTGAATCCCCATAAATTTGGAAATCTGTCAAACTGAAAATTTGTAAGAAAACACCTTTTACTTTAAATTTATAAAAAATAATATCTTGCCGTACACATCTGTAAAATTTTAAATTAGTGCAATTTGTATACTTAAAAACAAAACAAAACAAAAAGTTAAAATTGAGTGAAATGTACCATGGTTTTCAATTGCTTTCAATTACCATTAAACCTTGCTGAGAGCAATTTGCATAATGTTTCAGAAACATGTAGGCAGATTAACCTTTTTAGTTAATTTATTCATTAGCAGTAAAAATTCAAAGCACCTCTTATGAGAAAATAATGTCTTGCTGTTAAATTACATGGAAACAAAGCAATTGGGACATAGTTGTCTAAGTTCTCCCTGTGTCAAAGCACAAAATAGTGGAGAGCATAAAGCTTTGCCTGTTAGTAGAGTGTTGATTAAATTGCCTGTTTTGTGAACAATTAGCAGTATTACAAGAAGATTATATGAAGTATTAATTAGAGATGGGTTAGAAGACTCCTGTGTGGAGCAGCTACCTGCAAATATGGGGGAGGAAAGAATGAAAAAGGCCGTGAATAGACAGAGAGCTGCTTGAACCTTCCCTGCCTTAAACCCCTTATAATCTCTTACATCCTGTCAATGGAAAATGTGATAATTTAGTACTATTTTTTTTTTTTCTTTCAGTCTGTGGTCCCTTTGCACATTTGTAAATGGCTGCTTGAGATAGAAAGGAATGGCCCACATTCCTTCTTCCCATCTCACCCCCTTGCGCCATGTGGTCTCAATCTTTCATTTTAAATGTGACTGAGTGAATTCTTTAAATGTTACATCATTGTTCATATGTGGGAATGAAAAAAGTGGCTGAAGTTTGTACACTTATGCAGCAATTTACTATGTTCTTGAGGCATTTTCTGTAACAGGAGATTAAACCCTTCCTGTAAGCTGGAATTGAATCATTTGAAGATTGACCTTAAGTAATTGGCAAGTCTAACACTTTGGGTAAGATTATACATTTGGTGACACAGGCAAGGACAGTTCTTAGGGGGCAACTGAATAGCTGATGACGATAGTCAAAGCTTGAATGTGTAATTTGACAGTTTACAATAGCACCTACCCTTATATCTCCTCATTAAGAAATATAGTGAAAGGTTTCTGTACATACAGACTGACCTCAGCCCAATGTGCTCTCTCATATGTAATCCACTGTCTTTACAATGTAGCCAAAGCAAATATGACATTACAGTGAGTTCCCGTCCCTATCTTTATTTTCTTTGCTTATATATCTAAGTGAATATTTAGATAGGAACAGATGTCTCAATCTAGCAAGCACAGCTCTGTTAGTGCTACAATAACTTCACATTTTAATTTTCTGCACAATCTAGTTTATATTTTTACACTTTTTCATTATCTCTGTATAGTTTTACATCTGGAAGGCATATACTGATCACGATTTCAAAGTTTAGGAAATTCCACACACCATTGTCGTGACTTGTAAATACAGACTATACAGGCAGTATGAAAATGTAAAAATCTTTAAGTGCACAAGTACAAAGAAGTATTAAATTACTTACTACTAATCATTACCCAGATACTCTTACACTGTTGTCATGTACTTACAATGCAATGTGGTTGACTTAACTGATGTAAGTCAAACACAAAAGTTGCTACAATCTTAAACAAGTCTCTGGAAAGGGCTCTTAAAAAATAGATTCTCTACAGAAATTTAAAACAGATAAAATAAATAAATAAATACCATATTTATAAATATTATATTTACGTTTTTTAACACACATTACTAACTGCCGAAATAAGCTTTAAAATAAACATAATTTGTACTACTAAACAGAAAAATCCTGAACACTGTTCATATTTACGATAAAATAAATGTCTTACAGTAAAAAACTCTTACCACAATTACTGAAGAGTAGATTCAAATCACAGGTGAGACTCAGCTTAAAACTTATTTAAGATTTATACTTTCTACTTCAGATCAGTTTTGTCCTTATTTAAGCCATGGTCTGAACTCCCATTACTCATCAGCCCAAAAGGAGAGAATATATTTTCCCAAGACAAATCTGTCTTGCGTAAGATTTGTGTTCCATTACATCTCTATCCTATCTAGGATGGGGCTGAGACTCTACCTTCATGTTATATCTATGCCTTGTTTGCAGAGTAATGTGCAACTGTTGTTCTTGGATAATAACTGGAGATTCCTGAACAGCCTCCAGTGCAATCTAAGATAGAGGCCTACCTGTTCTCATGTCACTAACATGTAGCTAACAGGTTGCTCAGAGAGATTGTATAGCCTCCATTCTTGGAGGTTTCCAAGAGATTACTAAATAAAGCCCTGAGATGCTTTGATCTTATAGTCAACCTTGTTTGAACTAGAGACATCCAGAGACTTTATGATTCTGTGATCACAAGCCACTTCCAAGAAGGGCAAAAGAGAAACTGACCAGCAAAATAAATCAGGCACTTTCATTTAACAGAATGAGGAGAGATGTTTCATCAGGTTTAAGACCTCATTAGACTTGATTTTGTTGATGTCTGTGAGAGCTGTACATATGGTTTAAAGAAGCCAACCACCACCATCACCACCAACAAAAAACAAAAACAAACAAAAATGAAAAAAACAACAAAAACAAAACAAACAATCAAAAGTAAATAAGACCCTTTTCATTTGATTCTTGTGCTTGAACCTTTCCTATCATTTTTGTTTGACATAAGAATGATCATGTTGTTGCTGTTAACTGCATATCATTAATAACAATTGAGCCAACCACACCCTGGAATACACCAAGCACAACACAGCTAGCCAGTTGAGGGATATGATTGTCCCCCTCTACTCTGCACTGGTGTGGTCTCACCACAAGCAGTGTGGAGTTATGGGTGCCACAGTACAAGAGGACATAAAACTATTAAAGAATATCCAAAGGAGGGCAACAAAGGTGGCGAAAGGTCTGGAGGGGAAGACATATAAGGAGTGGCTGAGGTCACTTGGTTTCTTCAGCCCGGAGAAGAGGACACTGTAGGGTGACCTGATTGCAGTCTACAGCTTCTTCACAGAGGGTGAGGGGGGAGGTACTGAAATCATCTCTCTGGTGACCAACAATAGGACCCGAGGGAACAACATGAAGTTACAACAGCAAGGTTGGATTGGATATCAGGAAAAGGTTCTTTGCTGAGAGGGTGGCCAGGCCCTGGAGCAGGTTCCCCAGGGAAGTGGTCATGACACTGAGCCTGCCGGAGTTCAAGAAGCCTTTGGACAATACTCTCAGACATATGGTCTGATTTTGGGGTGGTCCTGTGTGGAACAAGGAGTTATACTCAATGATCCAGGTGGGGCCCTTCCAACTGGGGACAGTCTATGATTTTATGATTCAATGAGCTAGATTTTAATAGAAGGACATTTATTCCTTTTTCTTGTTGGTATTTCAAATAGCTTGTTGTCTCCCTATATTTGATAAAGGTGTACGAGTCACTCAGCTCATGGACAGGTAGCAGAATGGGGGGTTAGTAATAGTATAATTAAAAAAAAATTGTGAGAATGACACAGTTCCAAGCAATGCTAGGGAAGCATACAAGTTTGGACGCTGGCAGAGTTAAATAGAAACCCATCAGGAAAACAGGGTTTTGTATCTTTGATAGATATTACATTAGGGGAAAAACAAACAAAAACAGAACAAAACAAAAAAACACTATCAGAGATTTGCTCTGTGATTAAGAATTAGTAAATGTAAAAATAAAAATAATCTGCCATATTCAAAATCACTATGTTTATTCTGCAAGAATGTTAATGTAGGATGTGCTTATAAAGAAAATACTGAGCTATTCTCATATACACTTACAAAGGTTGCCAGACACCCTCTCTAGGCTAAAAGGATATTTCACTGGCTGTTTTCACCAGGTAACAGATCTGTGTTCATCTTATATCTATTTCAGGCACCTCATTCCCGACAAGCTGAAGTAGCTGAAGCAATTACCTCAGACATGATAATAAATTTCAGTGATATGAACCCTGAATATTTAATGAAGGAATAGTTTTATATAAAGCCTGCTTCAGGAATATTTTGTTTTGAATTTCATCAAGAAGTCAGTTTAAAAGATCGCAGAATATTGAGGTCAGCATCAGATGAGGTCCTGATCTTCCTGACAGGATCCTACCCTGAATGTATCATTAAACTCCCCTAAAGAGCGTTTCATATTATAACTGTGGCATTTTGTTTTGTTATGGGAGTGGAACTGGAGTTAAATGGAAAGCAAAGCTCAGCTGTCATTAATAAAAGGGTTAAATACAATGTCAAATGGAAGAAGAAATGGCTTAAAACACTAGGGGAAAATCTATTCTAATTTTGAAGAGCCTGCCCTGAATAATTGCATATCCACCTTGACAGGAAAAGCTTCTTCTAATGTCCCCTTTTGGAGTAGCCTCCATTATTCTCCATCCGTTAAGCATAAATTCTAGGAAATTAGACATATTTCAGGGGTCATAAACTCATTTCCCTCCTTCAGCAAGTATAGTATAAAGTGTTTAAGTGTAGTGTAAACTAGTGTCTATTTAATCCAATGTCAATTTATAAGCACTGTAATGCATCTGTTTATTTCATTGTTCAGCTCCAAATGGAGACTCCTCCTGTTTCCAAAGGAAAACACAAATTTGAAAGTATATTTGGATAGGAAATACCAGTATTTAAACAAATATTTTTTTACAGACAATGCTGGAGAAACATGACAGAAGTACAAGGAAAAAGATGATTCTGCTTTCATAGGTCATAGAATCATAGAATCATGGGATGGTTTGGGTTGGAAGGGACCTTAAAGATGAAATGAGCTAGTCATTTTCTAAAACAACTGTTTTATTTTTTCAGAACACATTAACTTACTAAATTTTAGCAAATATGGCCTTTTTGATTAAAACAAGATGTATCTTGTGTGCCACATAATAACTTACAATTCCATGGCCTGTGCACTCAAAGGGTATGCAAATCATTAAAATTCAGTCTCTTTATTGCCTAAATAAAACCAAAACCTGGACAGGAATCTCAGTTTTGTGCTCCAAAATGCTCTAACTCTTTTGTTATTCCGGATTGGCATTGTACCCATTGGAGTTGCTCCATGATATATAAATAGATATGCATTATTAAATATTCATAAGGGAAAGTAACTAAAACTGTCCTCTATATCTTTGATGAGCTTTCCTATCACTGGACCACAGAACAGTTATTAATCATGTTGTCCTTTGGGGTCAACTTCAACAAGAAGTACTCCGGAAGTCTGACTTTTGTTGTATCCTGGTGGTATAGCATACTCACAGCTAGTGCCAGTAAAACTCAAGTAAGCACAGGTAGGACTTCAGCCCAGACCTTCTCTGAATTTTGTAACTTTTTGTTGAACTGGAGTACTAGTATTTAGCTACCTGATAGAGTGGCTGGTACAGTCACCTCTTGATGCCTGTGCATCCAGAGCTGGAGAGATGCACTTAACTACATGCCAGTGGAGTGGTAGAATCCCTTGCTTGTACTGGGATTTTCATGAAGTTAGCCAGTGATGTAAAATTATACTTTTAAGTGCCTAATTCTCATAGATATCATGTAGACCAGTTGCTTGCCAGACCAATTCTCAAATCCTGAAAATTACTGGATAAAATGGCTTCCTGCCTTCACAATTTAATAACCGATGAGCAATTAGTTCAGATATTGCAGTAATATATTTTATTATTGATAGATTAGACTGCTTTTGGAAAAATATATAAATATATGAAAACTTAAAATTTCCAGAAGGTTCAGCAGACAAAATGATTCCCTTTGAAAATACAAGCTATAACATGTTGTTAATTTTTTTTTCCTGTAAGTTCTTTTTTTTTTTACTCATTATATTTAGAAACATAAGCACACAGTTCAGGTGCTTAAGCACAGAGATGCTGCTTATAACTGCTTGTTAACAGCACACACATATAGACTAGTGGCAGACCAATCTGGTGGGCTGCACCATATTCTTTTGGATTATTTATGTATAATCTGTATTTTGGTCTAATAAGGTCTAATTTTGGTCTCCTAATAAGGAAGGAGAAGGAAAAATATATGCAAATCAAAACAAACACACAAACAAACAAACAAACAAAAACTGTTAGAAGTGCAAGTTGATGATGTTGACATGGTCTAGCATGTGGCTTGTTCAGGGAGTCTTTTAAGCAAAGATCTCTGTGATTATTACGATGTTCAAGTTTCTCTCTCATTTCTGTCTGCCCTCTCCATCCTTTCTCCCTTCCTCCTGTTCTTTCTTCTTTTCTCCCTTCTTCTCTCTCATCTTTCTCTCCCTCCCTCCATCATGCCATTCTGTCTTTCCATCCCCCATAAACCTTTGAACTGTTCAGATAGGTGACCCACAGGATTCCAGTGTGAGACGTGAATAGAAGAACCGTGAGTAGCCATCAGTCTTAAGGATTTCAAAAGCAGTGGAGGATGCTGTCTACCTAGCAACAGACAGCTTGAAAGTTTAAGGCTTCAAACACACAGTTTTAGGGTGTTTTAGGTCTGTTTATCTGAATTTTCTGAATAATTATATATTTAGAAAGTACAGTTTGATCAGGAATACTTATCTTTTTATTATGTGATAATCACTGTTTCTGGGTGATACTGTTTTATTTCACTGCTTCCTCTCTGTAGGTAATTCTTGGGTTATTAACGGATGTTATAAAATAGTGTGAGTGTGTGTGTGTATGTGTGTGTGTGTGTGTATTTTACTCTTGCTTTGTAACAGCATTGAGTGAATTCACCTCTAAGGCTATCTAAAGTGGTTTAACATTCCACTTCCTTTAGGCAAAACAGCATATTTCAACAGGAACACTTAATTATTCTAAAGTTTTATTTGGTTTTATACTCTCTTTATCTGTCATGTAGCTATTTTATCCTTCTTCCACTTATGCGAATTTAGACTATGTTTCTTTTAAGTTTGTATAAACACAGAATAAAGAAATACTGAAAATAGCCATTAGATTAGACTGCTACATCAATTTAAAACTTGGTTCAGATGTTACCATAAATGAATAAATGGAATTCGGCACTAGGTGAAGCAAAAGAGACTGAATATAGTAAGTCACTGGATGCTAAGAATCAAAACAGCTCAAGAATTCACAGTGCAAATACAAAATTAAGAGTGCTGAGCTCTCTGAGGGAAATGAGAAGGGGGCTAATGTTTTATTCTTCCATTACTGAGTGAAAAATGTGCATTATTATTAACAGGCCAACTTGAGCACTTGGTTTTAAAACTTAATCCCTCAGGAAGAAAACAAACAAAAAAAAACAACAACAAAAAAAACACTTTCTGTAATGGGAGTAAGAAAGAATAACGGGAAAAAGGTAATAGCATGTGGATTCAGTTCTAAATGCTGAAAGCATAATGCTGAGAATAAAAAAATCTTCAGTTATATATAAAATTCTTCAGCTACATTTAACACCAGAGCCATTTTTAACCATGAGTTCATTATTGTTAAAGAGTACAAGGCCAAAATCTTGCTTGAAACAGTTAAATAAATAAATAAATAATAATAAAAAAAAAAAGTGTAAAATAAATAATCGTATCTACTATATGTATTAATGATCAATATTCTGTTGAACTCAGAGACTGGAAGACAGATGAAAAGGACCTAAAAATGAATGTTTCCTTATACCACGTAGATATGATTTCTCATATTCAACACTCAGCAACAGAGTCTACATGAACTGCTTTCTTTGACTTTCATTTATGATTGTGTTTTTTTTTCTCACCCTGAAAAATTTACCCAAATTATCCATTCTTTACCCATGTAGGGATGGGTATTGGCTATAGTTCCTTGTGGCAGGATGTCTTCTATGGGTAACGTGAAATAAGCAGAGAGACTACAAATTCAAGGTATTATTATGGCACTACTGAAGATTAAGAACAGATCATGAGACACTTTCTTATACTGAGGAATGTTTTGAGTCACTCTGCCAAAAATAGGAGGAATGCTTATAAAGCAAGTACTGTATCTGAGAATTTAAACTGCTTCCCAGCTCTGTAAAATCTGAATACCTTTCACATAAACTAGATCACAAAGGCTGCAGCAATTTGTATGCCCTTTGGCACTTCTTTTTTTTGAATTACAGAAATGCTTCTCTGTATGGAATGCTTTGATAGTTCAGGTACATGGAACATGGCTAGTTTACAGCATGAATATGGCTATATTTCAGATGGAAGTCTTTTATCAAAGATTTGGCAGTGGTCCCCAAATGTAATGAAACACTAGATTTGTTCTGTATCCTTTGAAAGTTTATTGCACAATCAGTTCCACCAGTACGTTATTAACAAGTTCGGTGCTAAATGCTGCCTATAGGTAACTGAAGCCCCTGTTACACAGAGTAATAGAACATAAAGTCTTGGTGCTGTCCAAAATGGGAGTCATTCTCTCCTTCTTATCAAGTATTTCTCAATTCTTCCCTTCTGACAGCAAGAGATTTTATGTACATACTTGCTCATTGAATAGGATCTGTGAACTAAAATGGCTAAAAATAATCTTTGAATCTGTATTTTTATCTCCTTTGGTCAGTTTCTTTTCCAGCTATCTCATATTTGTGAAATATGTGGGTGAAGAGGCACAAACTGTACATTTTCATGGCTATAGGGATTTATGCAGACTTCAAGTGAACATATAACTACAGCCTAAATTAGGCTAGTTTTCACTGAGTTCATGCTACAGTGGAGGGAGAAAGAGTAGCTCCTGCTGTAATTTACCATCTGCAACAGGTTAACATAAGATCTTTGAAGTGCCTTCTGGAGGAACCTAAATTCAAATGCCTAAAAAGTTAATACTCCTCTTAGTGTGAATACTCACTTTGTTTTAGTCTCTCACATTTTAACCAATGCTTTATGATCAATTTGGTATAAATATAGTAGAATATAGCCCAGTGTCCCTATGAACCCATGTTGCAGCTTGTAAAGGGCATAACCTGGTTATGAATGACATTTGCCTTTCCACATTAGAGGAATATACTTTTATTTATTTATTTACTTATTTATTCTCATACCAGCATATACGTCAGAAATATCCTAAGACTCACTTTCCAACATAAAATACACCCAGATACTGGTGAAAATGACTACACATCAGTGGAAATATTCATGACTCTGTAAAGAACAAATGGGAATTAAGAGATTGTTGTGTACTGTGGTTGAATAATGACAAAAATCTTCAGTAATATTTAATTTCTTTCTATCAGTGAAAGTCACTGATACTATATTGTAATGTCTTGTCTAATTATTTAATTTTTTCTGTGGGTCAAGAAGGTGACACATATCTTGTGTTGGCATTCACTTTTTGCATTTAAGAACTATCTCACTTTGGATATGTGCAAACTGGGCAAGTTAGGGAAGCTTCTGGGCTCCCATTCATCTGACATGCTGATTTTCACATTAGGGTAATGCTTAAACTTGTATTACTTCCCCCTTCCTATGTGCCCTGATTTCTGCAGAAATGAAACCCAGCTGAGAGAACAGGCAGGAGCTACAAAATGCTCCAAACCAGACCCTCAGCCCTGACTGGTATTTCAACATGTGCTAAACATGCATCCACAGTTCACATTAAAATATGGTCTTTGTATAACAGAAGGTATTTTTTCAACAGGTGCTCTGAGTAGTATTCTTCCCAAGGAGATATGGAGGTTTGTATTAAATGTACCATTTTCTGCCATGAAATTTCAGCTCTCTGTAGTCAACAAAAAAGCTTCTTGGGTAATCTTGTAGCTTTAATACATAATATTTGCATATTTGGAATTAAATTAATTCAAGCCTCAATGTGGGTTGATTTGATTCTATTGATTAAAAACAAGTACGGCCTTATTAAACATGTTTAGACATGTTTAGATTTTTTTTTATTATTATTTTTTTTACATTTGACCTTAAAAATTATACAAATGAACTACACCTAGGATAATTCTGGTAGGCTGATAATATATGCTTACCTCCTGAGGGTCCCTTCCAACTCAGGATAGTCTAATACATGAATGAATTGCAAAGTGAAATCTACCCCCTCTCCCCCCACCACCACTCAAACATAAAGCTTCATACTAGTAACAAAATCTTTGATTGCAGAAGCTGATTTTTCCCTGTTTGGTTGTTCTTTAGAACAGAAAGCACAGACATTGAAAATCCTTCACAACAGACTTTTGCAGAAGGCAGATTTTTCAGGAAGTTGCAGCTTCACAAATTTAAAGGACAATGTACTTTGAAGTTCAGCAGGAATTTTCCAGAGGATATTATGTTGTCTGTATGCCTGTTATCAAGGAATTGTACAGGATGCATGTTCCATAAGTTTCCTGAAGGGACAAGCAAAAGCATTTGTGCTGTTTCAGTAGATTTGAGTTATTTACCTGGAGTCAGGATAATATGTCAGCCTTTATGAAAGAAAGACCTTTTTTCATTCCCCAAGAGAAAAAGGGAAGTTTAAAGTTTAGCTAAAAATTTGGCTAAGTTAAAATGTCAGCATTTATGTTTTCTGTGTTAGCTGGTAAGAAAAAAAAAAAAAAATGGAGAGGGAAAGAATAAAGAATATAAAGAATATATATATATAAGAGAAATGTGTAAAAATGTTCAGATGGCACATGCTCCTAACATATTTTAATTTGCATGATATTGTAGAAATATGTCCTATTAAAAAGAAAGAAGAAAATGAAGCTTGTGAACATAACAGCCTTCCTTTTGACTAAATAAAGGAAAATCTATATTTTTTTTATATAATGACAGATACAACGGAAACTATTACTCAAATGACAGACCAGCATGACAGAGCCAGAGAAAGACTTAAACTATGTGGAATGGGGAATTTTCCAGGACTTAAAATGCAAAAGCAAGATGCATATTTATTTTATTGTGTAGCCATATGTTTCTGTGAATGAAAAAGACCAGAGAACATTGCTGAAAGCCAAAGAGATAACAGGAAAAATGTTGGTAAGGGATCTTTGAGGTAAATTTAAAATAAAAGTTCTGGAGCAGATGGAACCTGAGAGAAACCGATATGTTCCTTAATATATGTCCTCAAACATTTTCACTGGAAAATTCCCAAGCACTTCTATTAGATTCTGGCAACTTAAGGATTTCAAAGTTGTTGGTTCTGCTGGATTTCAGACTCTTTCTGACAGTGGAATAGTTTATTGAGAATGGAAAATCTAGTAAGAAACAGCAGCAGCAGGTTCAGACCTACATTATGAAAAACAAAACAAAAAACAGAACAGTTCTCGTGGAAATATTCTTTAGAAAAAATAAACTAAAAAAGAAAGAAATACAAAATATGTCAAGATATGTGAGTAGTCTCCACTAAGTTGTATATTAGACACTGTTTCTGTCAAACATTCCAAAATCAATGCAAGAATATTAAAACACATTTCTAGATGATCTAATAGACAAGAAAGAAATGTGGAAGAAGTCTGCTTTTGTCAAGAGACATGCTAATAATTGTGTCCGTTCTTTTAATGAACTCAGCAATAGCCAAAGGATCGGAAATAGTAATTAAATGTTATATAACTGCAAATATATAATTAACACTAATGTGTATCTAATTAAATAATGCCCATCACGTGATGGTAGACTCAACAGGTAATAGACAAATCCAGGTTTGACAATTGATGGTCTGTTGAATTTCTTATTTTTACTCAGTGGCACAGTAGTCTATGGGGATGGTTTTAGACATCTGCAATGCATTTCTCCTTATCATAAACAGGAGAAAATAGACACTTTTTAGGGATGGTATATTCATCTAACCACATATAGATGAATCAGGTCTATAAGGACATGACTCACACTGTAAAAACACTTCTCTCCACTATGGAAAAGGCAGTTGAATGGGACCAGAGTAGGCGTGGGTGTTCAGATCTGTGTGGATCAGCCCCAGACTGACAGCAGAGGTTTTAATTGTAGCAACAGATAAATCTACCACTAACTTCCCGAGATGATGACAAGCAAAATACTTTTTTTTCTAGTGAACTAGAGAATACTGGGAAGTTTCCATAAGGCAGAACTAAATATGATCAAATTAAAAGATAGATGAAACAAGAGGCTCTATTTCCTAGGAACAAGGAAAAGAAGATTTCTCTTCAGATCTTTATTTAAACAGGTTCACTGAACAGCTATAGGTTTATGCTGTTTCAAGATTGCTTTCCTGTTCCAACTTATATGTTTGTGACTTCCAAAATACATACCTTATTAAAATGAAAATCTTTGATAACCACCAGAATGAAAGTTATAAATAAAATATTATATATAAAAAAAGGAAGTTTTTGTTGACTTAGGGTCCAGTCCCACTGAGTTAACTCCTACCCAGACCTGGCTCTTCAGAAGGGTTCTGTCTGTGTACAGGGAGCTTAGAGAGCCTTGGTATCTTTGTTGTGTTAAGCCTGATTCAAATAAATTTTTGTGAAAAAAGAAAATAATCTTCCCTTGAAAAAGACTTCACTGTACTCCAGATGATTCTTATAATAATTTAGGCAGTAAATATTGAGAATTTCAGGAATGTCTTTTGGGGCTCACTGACAATATGAATCCTCATGGCTCTGGCACTCAACTCTTCATACTGTTAGTTATGGCAGCAATGTTTCTACTTGCTGACTTTTCCATATAGATGATAAAAATCCTGGGGCATGAACATAGGTATGGTGAAATTCTTTAAGTATTACAACATCTAAAGTAAACAAATATAATCACCTACCTATCTATGGCACATGTAATATTGAAAAGAAAGAAGCTAAGTTTACTTTGTTAGCTAATATAAGTTTTTTTTGAACATTAAGTACATTAAGTGCATACATATATAATCTTTATAACATTATTCATTTTAAAGACATTAAACTCAAAGGAAATATATCAAAATAGTATTTTTTATTTATTTATTTTCAGAGATTCGGAGAATCTCTGTGTTGTTTTTGTTTGTTTGTTTGTTTGGTGTTTTCAGAGATTTTTTAGAATCAGAAGACCATTGAGGCAGGAAGGGACCTCAGAAGAGTGTCCAGCCCCATCCTCCTGCTCAAATTAGTATGCTCAGTACTGTGTCCAGATGGGTTTTGAATATAACTATGGAGATTGCACAGCTTTTCTGGACAACGTAGTCCAGTACTTGATCACACTTACAGGAAGAGAATCTTTTCTTCTTATGTGGACATGGAATTTTTCATTATTTCAGTATATTCCTATTGCCTCTTGTCCTGTTACTAGAAACCACTGAGAAGAACCTGGCTCCATCTTCTTTACACCCTCCCATCAGATATTTATACACATTATTATGTTTCCCCCCCCCCCCCCCCCCCCCCCCCCCCCCCCCACCTTCCTTCCAGCCTTCCATTTGTTTACTTAAATCTGATAGAAATTATCTCATCTAAAACTTTCTTCCTGGTAGAACAATTTTTTTTAAAGAGCATTTTCATTGGAAAGCAATGAAAATATTGTTCATAATTAGTCTTCCTGTTAAATACATTAACCATATGTTAATTTCAAAAATGGTATATTATAAAATTTGATTTAAAACATATTTTTCAATATTCAAAAGGCTCTTTTTAAAAAAACATTTTTGCAAATTTGTCCTGAGTTTTATACATTGTTTTTATCAATTCAAGCATGATTTGCAGATGCATAAGGTTTATTGAAATGTTTCCAGTATAATATATCAAACAATGATTTGATTGATCTAAATCTTCACTATTTACTTAGTCAGTTCTTTCATCAGTATCTGAACTTGGAATTTATATTTAACTATATGTAATTTTGGAAGTGAACTATAAGAGAGAGCAGCTTTTCTCCTGTTGTATGTTATTTATCCACAGACATTTTCTAGAGGTTCTACTCATTCTATGTCCTGCCAGTTCCTCCACCTTTTCAAGAATATTTGTAATATTTTTATTATGGCAAGAATCATAGAATCATAGAATGTCTCTGGGTGGAAGGGACCTTAATGTTCATCTAGTTCCAACCCCCCTGCCACCTACATGGATGCCACCTACTGGATCAGGTTGCCCAAGGCCTTGTCCAATGTGTTTTTGAATACCTTCAGGGATGGGGCATCCACAGCCTCTCTTTGCAACCTTTTCCGGTGCCTCACCACCCTCTTAGTGAAACTCTTCCTAACCTCTAATATAAATATCCTCTCTTTTAGTTTAAAACCATTCCCCCTTGTCCTGTTGTTATCTGAGAGCAAAATGTTGCTCTCCATCTTTTTTATAAGCCCCTTTAAGTACTGAAAAGCTGCAATAAGGTCACCCTGGAGCCTTCTCTTTAGGCTGAACAACCCCAATTTTTATTTATTTATTTATTTATTTTTTGGCAAGAGAGGTGCTCCAGCCCTCTGATTGTCTTTGTGGCCATCCTCTGGACCAGTTCTAACAGTTCAACATCATTTTTGTGCTGGGTGCCCCAGACGTGAATACAGTGGACTCCACAGTGGGCCCCACTCCAAGTGGGACTTCCCAAGGGCAGAGTAGAAGGGGATGATCACCTCCCACAACCTGCTGGCCACTTCTGTGTTGATGCAGCCCAGTATGCAGTTCATGTCAAGCTTTTCATCCACCAGAACTCCCAAGTCTTTTCCTGCAGGGCTTCTCTCAATGAGTTTTTCTCCCCGTTTGTACTCCTGTCTGGGATTGTCCTGACCCAGGTGCAGCATCTTGCACTTAGACTTGATGAACCTCATTAAGGTTACATGGGACCACTTTTCTAGCTTGTCTAGGTCACTTTGGATGACATCCCTTCCTTTTGTTGTATCAACTGCACCACTCGGCTTGGTGTCATCTGAAAACTTACTGAGGGTGCACTTGATCCCACTGTCTATGTTGTTGATAAATCTATTAAACAGTACTGGTCCCAGGACAGACCCCTGAGGGACACCACTTGTCACCGGCCTCCACCTGGACATAGAGCCATTGACCACAGATATCAGGGTGTGACCTTCAAGCCAATTCCTTATTCACTGAATTGTCTGCCCTTCAAAACAATCTCTCTCCAATTTGGAGATCAGTATGCCATGTGGGACTCTGACAAAGACCTTACAGAAGTCCAGGTAGATGACATCGATCAGTCTTCCCGTGTCAACTGATGCAGTCACTGTACCATAGAAGGCCACCAGATTAGTCAGGCACCCTTAGTGAAGCCATGCTGGCTGTCTCAGAACACCTCCTTGTCCTGCTTGTGTCCTGACATTGTTTCCAGGAGGATCTTTTCCCTGATGTTGCCAGGCACAAAGTTGGGAAGTGAGGAGATATCAAAGTTAGCTTCAATGCTTAATATGCTTCATTACCTGGAGCTGTAGTTACAGTTGTAGCAATTATAGAGGAATGCAACTCAGCTTTGGTTAGATTTTTGTTTCTGAGCAAACATTGCTCACAATGAAATTATGATAATAGAAAACTGTAGTATTTAGTTCTGACCTAACACACAGTTCTTGCAAACAGCTAAATAAGTCTGTTAAAACACATATATCATATTTTAAGTCAAACAGTTCTAAAACTTGTAAACCCATTTTTCAGCTCACAGGATGTTTACAATATATGTATTTCTAAGCATAGTCATTATTATTCAAAATAAGAACAATAATAGAATTCATATTCCACAATCTGATATTAATTTATAAAGTATTTGATAGCTATAATTCAAACTGAAGTGAATGGTTTTGATTGCTTACATAAATCACTTTAATTCTAGCTCAAATATAAGCTAATAAACAGGCCTGCAGTATGCATTCTCATGAAACATATTTTTAAAGTTTATCTTCAGAAAAAGTTTTCAACTTTCCATGATTGTTCAGGATCTCAGATTAATTTTGATTAATGACTTCAGAGAAAAAAAATAAATCACTTCTTAATTTAAATTATACTTTTTGCACTATTTGTTCAGAATTCATCTACATGACATTTTGAAATGCAGACGTTCTTGCAATGGAAAAGTGTCGTTGTTGGACAAATACTACGAGTAATACAAGATAACTTAGATCAGAAAGCAGAAATTTATAAAACTGCAATAAAATTTTGTGTGAATGTACCTCAGCAGAGGAAATGTTATTATGAAAGTAATAATAATAATAGTAATAGTAATAATAATTTACAGAGTACATGAAAGCAATAATATTGGTTTTGGTTTTGGTTTATTTTTTTATTTGTTTGTTTGTTGTCTACCCTCTATACCCCCTCCAAACAGTACAAATGTTTTTTCAAATGCTGTTGGGGCTCAAGACTAGATTTCATAAAGTACACTTTGTAAAACATGCACTATCTGGGAGGAAAAACATCAGTCTTTCAAGTGATCAATACATTTTAAACTGTTCTGATTCTCTGAAAATGCAAGAAGACTACAGACTGAGAACTGATTAACAAAAATCAAGGTGTCACAGATTTTTGTTTATGCAATCCAAGCTTAACAACCATTCTGCTTGGGTGTATACACGTGTTTGTACATATGTATACCCACATTTCTCAACCAGATTATTCATTTTCAGAGGACAGTGATAACATTTGCTTTCAATCAGTTTCAGAAGCAACTAGCCAGTTCATTGTCAGTCATAAAAATTTTCTTTGTTATTGTTTTACCCATGTTATGACACTATGTCTGCTGGGTTCTTTGAATTAGAAAATCACTCATAATCATCAGGAAATACATTTAACAAACAAGGAATTAAGTTTCTCAAAGAAAATTGCTCTATAGTAATTTTAACAATCTTCCTGTATGTTGTTATTATTTTGTCTAGAGTGCCAAAGGAATGGATCAGAGCTGAACTATACCACTAGAAACTTCCCACTTCTGCAGTCAGGGATGTTATATAGGCCAGGCTAACATCAAGACTACACATTTGTTGTGCATATTAATAGGAAATGTCAAATAACAACAATGAATAAAAAACTTAACTGAATATATATGGGTTATTTTGAATATCATTAATTCTATGCAAGTACTTCTAAAGCATTCTTTTAAAAATGGTGCAGCTGATAGATCTGTTACTGTTTAATTATCAGACAAATTAAATTACTTAATTCAGTTAAAGACAAGAGATAACCAACAGATGCATCTCTTTTAAAAGGAGACTTTTAAACATAAGCATACTCCTGAAATACATAGTATTAAAAATATAAGGGAAACAATCTAATATTTTCTTTGATGTCTCAGAAAAGAAGAGAGAAAACAGAGCATTTTTGTTTCTTGCAATAATCAAACATCCAGCAGGTTCCAACATGATGAAAATAGTAGTCCTGAACATTTTTATTCTCTGTTTCACATATGCAGGAAAAAAGGAAGAGGCAGTGTGTAAAAGTTCATTAGTCTAAACACAACTCTTCAGGTATTATCATATTCACACTTTTCCTACCCTTTCCTTTAAAATAATAAATAAATAAATAAATAAATAAATGCTCCCCTACTCTTAAAAAAAAAAAAAAAAAAAAAAGTTTCTGAGAAAATTATCAAATCCTGGCCAGCTAACGCTAGCTGTTAATTCAACTGTGTTTTCTGGGAATATATTTGTTCTTCAGTCATTTCTATATTCTGGTACTGGATTGCATAGATATATCTAATTTAGCCTTAAAGTGTTCCTAAATTAGTTATTTTTCATTAAAAATAAATAAATGAATGAATGAATAAATAAATAAATAAATAAATAATCCCAGCAAGTGAAATGCCAAGCTGCAGCAGGGCTGTAAGCATTCCAAGGTACAAAGTCTGGAGCCTTGGCCTAGACCCAAGGTCAGAAAGTGAACCACACTCAAGTTTTAAACACTCACAGTTTGACAGTTTGGCTCAGCAATGCTTCTCATTTCAATATTGAAATATTTCTGTATCCCTTGGAGTTTGAAACAGACAGTAGGAGTGTTAATTGCTTTTGGGTTTTGATTTGCAGTTTTGTTTCAAGATGCGATAGGTTTGAGTAGAGTTTTGAGGTAGGGGCTAATGAAACCCCCCAAATTGCACAAAATCTTACGTCTTAAGAAGCATTAAAGATATTTGTAGGTAATCTGCTATTCCGGGTTTTCTTCTCTTGCTGGGAAACAAAATAAATGGAAAACAATATAGAGAAAAACCCAGTAGACATACTGAGTTCTAGATTATTTCCATTTGTTCCTCTCTAGCTGCATAAAAGCAGCATTTCAATCACCATGCATTTGGATCTCAGATTTCAAAATGGCCATTCCTCACATTCTTTTTTTATGAATATCTCAAAACTAGATGTAAATATGCATATTCAAGCAAATAGATCACAAACTTTATTCAGTCAAACCCCAAGCTGTATTTATGAGGTGTTCTGAAATACTTGACTCTCCAGTTGTAGTATTGGAACTGGTCAAAGTGCCAATGCCCATACACATGATGTAGTCCCCCAGCATAGGAATAAGTGGTGCCCAAAGGTTTTATGTGTCAATTCCAGTGTGAAGGACTTGAACCAATATTTTTGTTGAATTTGGTCCTTTTTCACATTATTTTTCAAGGCTATAACATTTTTTTGGCTAAATTAAGTTAACCAACAATATGTGGTTTGAAGAAAAAAGCTTATCATTCCTTAATGAAAGGGAATTGCTAGCTACAGGTTTTACTTTAGCCTGCCAAAACCTAATCCAAAACTAACTGTGTGATTTAGGAAGAAAACCTTGCTCTCCGGTCCTTTTTCAGGTCAGCCCTTCACTGTCTGAACAAGTACCTCTAAAGCAGTGAAACATTAGAAATTATTTACTTATTCCACTTTATATATATATATATAACACAGTTATTCTAAAATCCTAGCAAGCCAGACATCTCTAAACTTAATTTGTACAAATAATAGATTCATTTATTTTATGTTAAAGTTAGCTGACTCTTATTCCAGAAATACTATCCAGTTATGGCCAGCCTGGAATGCCTATCCTTTTAATAGGAGCCATAAAGACAGGACACTGAATACTTAGCTACATTTTTTTTTTTCTTTTTAAGAAAAGAACACATTTGCTTTGATTTATTAATGTATAATCCTCTTTTACATGGCCAAAAGTGAAGCCATTAAAAAAACAGATTACTCTTTAAGTTAATAAATGCTGTCTTTAATGTACTTCTCTCTAGTGTGCATCTAGGCATACAATTAAAGAATACAGACATGTATTTGGTGATGAACCAATCCCTTCCTGACCCTTACAACGACCTCATGACCAATTGACAGGGAAGTCACAGTGAAGCCATTTTTAAAGGAACACTCTAAAATCTGTACCACATGAACATTGACCTGTTATAGTATTGCCAAGTGAGCTATCAGTCACTTTCGAGGATTTTGTTTTGTACTTTTCATCATGATCACGTCACTACAAGTATATTATTTTGTTTTATTTTATTTTAAAGCGTCATGCCATTGATTGCAAATTTCCCAGTCTTTTTTTTTTTTTTAATATATATATATATATATATATTCTGTTATGTCAGCATTGACTATATTTTATCACCTATGGATTAAAATTGATTAAATTCCTACAGATATTTTGCAAAACATATTGTCAGGAGTCTGAAATGCTTGTAGAAGATAGTATGACTCAGACAGACATCACTCTAAAACACAAATTTCCAAGTGTATTCTTCACTGCAGTATTGCCCCATAGTCAGCTTTCAGCTTAGAAAGGATATCATAGACCCGTATTGATTTATATTAAAAAAAAAATGGGTCCAGAAAAGTCTAACTAAAGTCACATTTCATAGAAATGTCTTCCTTCTAACAGTCCATTGGAATGTAATTATTGGCTGCAATTAGAACCGTTTCAGCTTGGTGCTCTGAAGTACAATGTTGCAGAGTAAAATATTCTTAATTTACAATGAGAAAAAATAGAGTAATGCAGAAAAACACATACAAAATATTTTCCAGATATATCTCTCATTGACTCTGCTACTTTGCATCAGCTTTCTACCTGAAAAATGGGAATAGCAATATTTTCCAAATGTCTTCTTCAAACATTGTCTGCAGCAACAGTAATGATATTTTCCTCCATAACCACTTCCCAATTCAGCCAAAAGACTCATAGAAATAATCCAAACAGAAACTTTGGGTCTAAATGTATAGCTTTTTCTTACTTTTGAAGCTTTCATGGAAAGAATGATTCCACTCACTTTCGGAATTCTTTTTCAGAAGATAATTAATGAATCATTATAATAAAAAACACATATATATATAAAAAAATACAAGATTCACGGGGCAGAAAATGGGGAGAGAGAACTGGTCCATTCACTTTACTAATTAGTTACTTTCATTTTTTCTAGACAAACAGCAGTGAAGCAATAAATCTACATCTGTTCTTTATTCATAGACAGAAACAAGGCAGAACACATGGGAATGATATGTTAGCTTGAACATTAATCTGTCATATTTATACAACTATTGCCTTCCCTAACACAGAAGGCATTGCTTTAATACTCTGCCTTGAGCAGATTTTCTTCATTTAACAGTTCATATTGTAGTATTTGAGGGTACTGTTGCAAACTCTTCATATATGCAAATAACTAAAGCTCTCTGTTTTGTATCCTATTTGTCTGTTCCTCTGCTGTGATGCATCAATCTATCTACAAGATTAAATAATGCTATTTTCATAAAATCTTGAATGCTTTAATACTAACCTTCGGAGATTATTCTTCCAACTATGTTTCATTGAAGTTATTTCCTCTATAGGTCAATTCATATTTCAGACCAACAGAGTTTTACTGACAGAACCAATCTGACTGGGGCATTTGCCATTCCTCCAGGTAATGTCTGTGCATAAATGAAGTTATTCACTTTTCAGTAATTATTCCTCTAGTGCAAGAAAGAACATTGGAGACAAAAAGCTAAGTAAAAAAACATTCATGCGCTAATGTCCCTGAGTGGATAAGACAAGCATGCATACATTGCGACCTAATACTCACAGTAAATAGTAGACTTGACATCTGTGGAGTTTGGACCAAAATTGTTTTTCTGATTGCCAGTCCTCTCTGGAGTTTCATTCTCCAATTCATAGTAAGTGTAGACGCATATAAGTAAGTGGAGGCAAGGCCTTGGATATTGCAGAGTTGGTTTTAGGAGAGCTTCTCTCCTATTTTCTCTCACTTTGGATTGTTTCTCTCCATATTTTCATTCTTAAATTCAGTCATCAGTCAAAGTTTTAACTACATTCATAAAAAAGCTCAGTTTTCTCCACAGTCAGCATGACTGTACATATATAACATGTCCAATGTGGTTGCATTCTTCCACATGCAAGTAACTCTATCAGTAAATATGATCCACAACTACGAGGAGCTAGAATTTTTGAGCACTCTTTCCCAAACAATTTTCAAAATAAGGAATTTTGCTCTTTTGTGTGATATGTTTATATCAAAACTACAGAACACTTTAAGTTGGAAGGGACCTCTTGAGATCATCTAGTCTAACTATATGCTGAAAGTACAAGAATCTATAAACTCAAGACGAATGCATAATGAATAAATGTTTACAAAAAACGACCCCAGTGGAAAAAAAAAAAATGTTAGAGAAAGATGTGATTTTAAGAAACTGAAAACTGAAAATAGGTGCCTATGATGAACCCTTTCTGATGAGGGTGCAGATTACCTATGGAGAACATATGCCTTAATTACTGATTAATTACTTACATATTAGCCAGATCTAATGATTTATATTTTGTAAAAAATCCCTCCAAAACAATGCTGCATCATTTCAAATTTATCTAATTTTACCTACTTTTGCTATTTGTTTCATGAATTTGTTTTACTGTAGGAAAGGTTTTGATTTGCATTCAAATTCTTGAGCCAAGTTTATAGCAAACTTTCTCAACATAATCCAGTTCATGGGAACACTCCCTCATGCATCACTGAAGTGTATCTCTGGAGTCAAGTTTGTCAGTTATTTTAACAGCAACCAGAAAAGCTACACAGCAATTTAGAAAAGAAATCGTGATAAATTGGTTATGGTCTGAGGGTTTACATGGAAAGAAACTCTGTAACTTGAAAATTAGTATAAAATTCAAATAAGTAAAATTTGTAAGTAATCTAGCTGGAAAGGAAGAAATAACTTGTGATTTTAGGCCCATTGCAAAAAGAAAAACAAAAAGACCTTTTAACCTGATTATAGGGTCATTTTAAACTAGAGAGTTAAAACACTCTAAGTACGTGAAAATTCTTCCTTCCTGTATCTTGGATTTTCAGCTTGAATGAGCTGCTGAAGTAAACCCTTTAACGCAAAAATTCCTCCCCCTTCTCCACCCCCCCCCCTTTTTTTCCAACAGCTGACAAAATAATCATACAAAACCTTGAAACGATACAGATGTCAATTAGAGGAATGGTTTCTTTCAAGTGAACATAATTAATGCTTCTCAGGATACTGACACATGAAAACCTACATTCTGCAAAAACTAGCCTTCTTATCCCTCCATACAATATTGCTGTCCCCCTATAATGCAAAGCAACATCATTAACATCATATTGGAAGCTGGCACAGTGAGGAGAGTTCATGAGTACAATATTAAGAGGCAGAATTAATTAAAATTAATATTATTTTTAATATTTAAAATTATTAATTTTTTAAAGGTTGACAAAGCATTGACGTCATATTCCAAGTCAATATACCACAGCACCTAACAATAATCATTAGATCTGAAATGAAAAATTAGATACCTGATAGGGTTCTCTCTCATAACGAGTTAGCTCAGGTATGAGATATCGCAAGGGTAGATTCCTAAAGTCTATCCACTGATAAAGAAGCCTTTGGAGATTTGACTGAGGAGAGGGAAAAAACAGTTCAATATTCTCTTTTTGTATGAGAAGCCAAGACAATATGCTAAATTGAGGACTATCCGTAGATGAAACATAAATGAAGAATGCCAAAGTAAACGTAATTACAACAACTGAGCTAGAAATAACAACAGGATTTATGAAGAACATCATGAGAGGTTGGGCAGGAGAAACTCCATCTCCTATTTAATGTCCTGCTGAAGCATGGGAATTAAGATTTCCTCACATGGATTCTCATTTCAACCAGATAGAAAGATGGAGTAGGATTCATAAAAATCCCAAGAGTAATGAACCACAGGGTTTTTGAAACTACACAGGTTTGCTGGTTTTGGAAAAAAATAATAATAAAAATCCAAGGAAAGTGTTCAGGTATTTGCTCAGAATCAAAGTTTTCGCTGCAAGAATTGAAATGGCAATAGTGCAAACATAAAAGGAAAACAGTAAATGATGGCACTCGAGGTGAAAGGGAAGGAATATAAAATAATAAGAACATTCCATTGAGGTTTTCCCACATTACCTTATGTAGCAAGACACTAAAGTGATGAGAAACATAACAATATTTGGAAAATAGATTTCATAATACAACAAAACATGTCTGTTGAAATTAGAAGATACTATACTTCAAACTGCATATAAAAACAAACTCTACTGCTATTTCTTCTGGACAGTACTGTGAAAAAGGACTATAATAAAATACGTTACAAAAATATAAACGTTTGGAATGAAAGTCTCAAGAGATGGCTTAGGGATGTTCATATACTGGCATTCTGCAACACAGAAAATCTTCAAATAAGTATTCTCTAGATTGAAATTAATCTATTCTCTAGATTGAAATTAATCCTCAACATTTTGAAACTTCCCCTTCTAAAATTTTGTTTAAAAACAGTGGGAACTCATTTCTTGCCATTTCAAAAAATCAAATCGATGAGGCTCTTTTGTTGCCTGTAGACCAAGCAGCTGTCCTTTTCTGTGTACCATGGAAACTTGATGTCCTGAGGGCTCTGGCTAGAATTCACAGGGAGACGGTTTTCTCAAAGAGGCTGTCTCCTGTCTAGGGAGCAGCCCAGCACAGTAAAACACAGGATGCCAAGAAGTGGAAGAGCTGGTAGGATGCCAGGTAGGTTTCTACAGAAGAGCTGATGAAACTGATAGATTCTCATAAATCATTTCAGCTTTATGAAGAATAAACATTTTCACAGGAAGAAAATATTTCTATGGTAATGAATTTTGTTTCCATTTTAGAACTGTGCTTTAAGAGTTATTCACTCAAATTCAGTTTCTAAAATTCTTATGGTTTATTGACACTTAAAACTGTCATTTCATTATGAAACTCCTGGCTCAGACACCAGAAGCTCTCTGCATTAACAGAAAGTTTAGTATGTACAGTATATACTAAAATATACAGTATATACTGTATATTTCTTGTTGTTCATTGAGAATATTAAACTGAAATCCCATATGTATAATACACAGTCAAACAGTAATGTGTTGTATTTGTCTGACATCCATATATCCTCATAAGTACATATTTTTAAATAATCAGAAAGTGTTGAGCTACAAATGAAATTGAGGAATAATATATGATAATCAAACAAAATGGGCCAAGTTCAAATCACATATAATTTCTACTACTTTAGAGGCATTACATCAAGAATTAATTTGACTAAGTGTCCTCAGAGCAGCATACGGAAGTTAAGTTTTCAGAGTACTTGTTAGTAGACGCTATGCAAGTGTGAAGCACCTAAAAGATCTTCATATTACAGCTAGGTAAATTCACTAGGAAATCAAACATCCCATAGCTGAATTGATCTGTGAAAGAACAGCAGTTTTTCCTGCTGTACACTGTGACTTTGAAAGGTTTCATGTGAATATTTTCTCCTTGTTTGGTGTTGCTTTTTTTTTCCTACCGTTATTGCACTATTCAGACAGCACGAGGACCCTTTTTTGCTCTGCAAAATCAGACACAAAGGAAAATTTCCAAAATGTATACTGGTGGGAACACAGGTAAAAATTTCTACTGAACTGTAAAGAAAAATATTGCAAAATGGCCTATGCTCCCGCTCCAAATTTTGAAAGAGAATTTTTTGCAGTTTTATTAAGTGCTGCCCTCTCCTCTCTACCCTACCAATACACAGCTTTCCAATAAATCATATGAGTACAGAAATCAGGAGAAATAAGTTTATTTTTTATCTGTAACTGTCTCAGTTTCAAGTGAAGTCTGCATAAAACAATATATATTTATATTTGTATAACATAATTTAATATATATGCCTGAACAAAAGTTTCCAGTTCATTTTGCTGGTACATGTACTTCACAGAAAAATTGCATGTTGTAAGGAAGTGTCAAGGTTTTTGGCAAGGACTGGAAAAATCTATCATGTTGCGACTCTGGTCTGAATGTCACAAGTGGAAAGGTAAGAGAGAGCTGAGAGTTGAGCAGAAAGAAAAAGAAGCAATAGACATGCAAATAAATATATATACAACTGGTGTGTTTTTCTGAACAGCATTACTATAAAAATGGTACAGTTTAATTTTTGAATAAACAATTTATCAGTTTCAATATTTAAGTAATTTCCTTCAAGGATATGTTCTGTTTAAATCATGTTTAAAACAGGAGGTAGAAACGGTATTCTAGGAATTTAATATTCACTTAAGATATTGGATTTATGTCTGATTTTTAAAGAGAAGAATAAAAACTCAGATGACTCAGTTTCTAAGCAGGCACAGACACCAACAACAAAATAAAAAGAATTATAATAAAAAGATATTATTTATTTTATTTAAAACATCACATTTTTTATGAATTGTAGTGATCCTTGAATTCTGATTTCTTAATTCTATAATATATGTTACTTTTTTGTTGTTGTTGTTAAAACAGTAATAGCTTGGCTAATCATTAAGATGCAAAACATGAATTTATAAAGAACATGACAACATATGGATTGGATTATCATCAAATTCAGTAATATCTCCTCTCTCTATATAATATTTTCAATATAATACATTAAAATATTTTTAAATATTTATAAATTTTTAAATATTTAAAATATTTATTATAAAAGCATACTTTTATAATCTCCACAGTGTGACTTCCCAGATTTTAGTAAAGAGAAAAAAAATAAAGGTGTATTTCAGAAAAACAAACAAACAAACAAACATTTACGACATATAACTGAGAAACCAATTTTTGATGAAGCACCTCAGATAGCAAAACAGTGATTCAAAATCAAAATATATCATTGCTCTATATGAGGATATTTTATTTTATTTACTAAACTGTAATCTATTGCTTGAACCATATGCAGAACATGAACATGTTGAAGTAAAGGGTCTGTTCATCCACAAAAGCCAAAAGGCAAGACTTTCTCTGAAGCATCTAAAGTATCCTCTATTAGGAGTTTTTCTTGCAAAGGGAGTTCAATCTCCATGCTATTGTTAATCCTTGACCTTCCATTTAAGTCTGCCAAAGAAAGTGACACTTTGTGTTAATTAGAATGATTTGTGTTGTGACTTGGTCACAGCTCCACTGGGATCTGGACTGCAATCAGCGACAAATTACAGGGAAGGTTTAGAACAGATCAAATCAGATAGTCATGAAATTTTAGCTATTAAACATGATTTAGCCAAATTTAAACTAATGACTGATAAGATAGTTGTCCCATATCACCACTTTGGTTATTCTACCGATAATTTGCTGTTCTGCTGTTCCATCCAAGACCTGGCTAGGATCACATCTTAAATATTTTTCTACTTTATATATTTTTTTATTATTATTATTTTTTTATGCCTTTGTAGTCAATGGGCATTTTGTTCAAAAATGTAACTAAATTAAATGGAGAATCAAAGCCTATAAGAAAGCAATATAATTATAAAGGACAACATATTTTAAACACATTGCATATTATTCCCCAGCAGAACCCATACACTTTACTTTTATTTGATTTTTTTTCTGCTATAGTTCAGTATAAAAGCACCAGTATTATATGTGCTGTTTCTGTTTCTGATATAGTTGACTTTATAGTTGACACTGACTTTAGTGTGAGTTAACTAGAATTAGAACTCAAGTTTTATATATGCCACCAGAAATTCTCTAGGCATTACCTAGAAAATATCTGTCGGCTTAGTTCACATTAGTCTGCGATAACAAACTCAATCTTACTATTAAAATTGAAGAACAAGATATATCTTTATAAATAAATTGGACATACAAAATCTTTTTTTTTTTTTTTTTTCAAGAAAAAAAAATCTTTTATTTAAAGAATTAGAAACGTAAGGAGCCATCTGAGAAGGATTTGCCAATGGTGCCTTAAAACAACACTATGGAGGGCCAGAAAATCTGGAAAATCATTTGAGAGGATAGGAAATATAGTAGCTTTATATGTGAATAAGCCAGGAGCACTTCCAGAAATAACTTCTGCTCACCTGTAGGAAAGACTTGATTAAGCACAAAGCTAAATGGGTTCCCACTCCTGTACATTATACTGTTATATATGTTCATTATACTTAAAGGTATAATATAAAGTATGAAAAATAAAAATGTTTGCATGTGTCAGAAATATAAATGTGTATGTGTTTTTTATTTGTAATCAAGACTTGAACCCATATCTAATAAAAGTCCAACTGTCCTTTTCAATATAAAGAAGTATTTAAACTGTGCTTAATTAATTTTGGGGACAGCATATTGTTAATTTTTCTTCTTTTAGTTTGAAGGCATGACTAATAGGAAGGAGAAGCCTCATAAGAATTGTCACTGCTCACCATGGCTTTCCTTCTGCCCACAAATAGGACTACTAAAAGGGTGGTGCCTGTGAAGCTGTGAATGCTACTAGACACCTTTCCACCACAATACACAACCTTTGACTTCCTCACAGGAGAGAGGAAATACCCCTGGTTTCAGCTCTTCAGCTCAGGAGAGAAAGCACTTTGTGGGTGGCATTATCATTGACCTGCTTACTCAGCTAGGCACACCCAGAAAAATCCACTAAATCCTTTCCTTAACAGAGAATAACAAGTGTATTTCAGAACCATCATGCCATAAATATTTGTGGGAACCAAACATTCTTTTTCTTTAAGGACCATAATGACCAGTAAAGCTGAAGCTGAATCTTTTCAATGATCAAATACTTTTAGTTGCAGTTCAGAAGATGCTTACTTGAAATAAAATATTAGGATGCTCTTTAATATAATGTTTGTATCACTTAAATTCCATTGAAATCTGTAAAATTACTCATAATTTATATATGTATAAACAATTTTAAAACAGATCCAAATCTCAGACTCCTGTCAGGCCCATTTTTTTTTTTCCTTCTTTTTTTTGGATGTCTATTAAATGACTCTTTGTTATGTAATTATATCTTTAAGTTTTATTTAAAGAATTTTGCACTTTAGTAAAAACTGTAGAAAAGTCAGCATAAAAATTCCCTTCTGTCTGAAAAAAGGAATTGAATTGTTCTTTACCTAAAAGAAAATCTGGATGCCCATCAGATGATAATTCTTAGAGGATTTTTCATTAAAAGAAAGAAGAAAACAGTGTATTTTAATGTGTGCTTCCTGGGGGAGCTAGAGTAGGTTTAATAACCTTCATGATTTTGTATATTTAATGACCATAAGGTAGCCGTTACAGTATGTTTATCAGTTTCTGAAATAACTGTAGATGTGCAATGAGTGTTGTCAGCCTATTGTTACACTCTAAAATGCTTCTAGTTAGTTTAAGATACTCTGACAATGAGAGGCAAATCTGAAAACTGCAACATTTCAGTACCCTTGGGAAAGGAGACAGGACTGAAGATATGTATGTTGGATATGTTGATATTGTGTATGAATGTTTGATTTTTTTCTCCAAGTGTTATATTAATAAATGAAAATTGGAAGAAGAGCACCCTCAGGGTTCTTTTGGGTTCTCAAATTATTTATGGTGACTCTTGGGAGCTCAGGGGTCACAAGCATGCTCGAGATGGAAAAATCATATGAAATCCTTCCTGTTGAATCCGTGACATGGAATATACCAAGGCACATTTTTTTTTCTTTTTCTTTATTTTTATTTTTTATTTTTTTGGAAAACATTTCTAAGCTTATTAATTATAATTGAGATTGAAAAAAATATAATTTAGTGAGTAAACCTCTTCTCTCCTGTTTTTTAGAAGTTGATTGAATCTTTACTATGAAATCTATGTCCATAGCCACAGCACCATGGATTTCATTTATGTATTAGATAATTAATTCACATTTTTTCTGTGTAACTGAGTGAAAGAGGATATTGAAGTTTATACTATGTTCTGCTTTGAAGCACCTGAAACAGACATCATGTTTGAGAGATTCATATTTAATGATACAGTTCATTAGAATTCATTATTCTCTTAGAGACCTGTGTGCTCTCTTACACGTACACAGAAACGCATACATGGATGCAGCAGACACTGTCAAATGAAAGAAAAATAAATTACTTTGTTGTCAGTGAAAAAACAAAAACATAGCAAAACACTTTTCACTATGCTTTGCATGGCTAACAGAGTGCTGAATTATTATCTCTTCTGTTGACATAAAGGACTTAAGTGGTAGTGCTTCTATACACCTGATGCATTTCAACTCCATAGTGGGATTTGACACAGTAAAGTTACACCCAAATTGAACACATGGAAAATGCTTCATGGATGGTAGCAATGCTAAAAAGGTTGAGAACTATTGATCCAGAGAATCTACGCCAGGTTTAAGTATAGTCACTCTTCTGCAAGAGTTTTCATAGCAAGTGTAGCTGGGGGCATGTGAACACTGTTTTGACATTTCGAGTGTTTTAGAATGGTCTTTCTTTTGTGTTTACAACAAACAGGACCTTGTTTTCAAATTAGTAGCTTAATCAGTGATTGTAAATAGTTAATAACACTTTCTGAAATGGTCCTGTAAATCAGACCTAGAATTGTTCCTTTTGAAAAAAAAAAAAAAAAAAAAAGTAGAAAAATAACCCGAAAATATTTAAGATGGGTAGCTAACCAGACCTAACCAGATGTGATTAATTTGTTTACATTTTTAGACAACAGCAGTTTAGTTATACATTACAAACAAATGCATTTCTTGAGATGACTACCCATGTGATATTCTTCCATACTGAGAAAAAGGGTATACAACCCCATCTCTATGCAGAATGGCTGCAAAAAAACCAGACAACTTCAGTTGCCAGTCAGACAATTCTGCTGTATTAACACAGATTTCATTATTAACTGAAAGTACACCAAAGTATTTTTTTTAATGAGTCATTATTAAGTGTTTGTATATAATTTTATGTATCTGTTTTGGTTTTAAAAGACTCTTAGCCATTTTTGCTCTGTCAGAATGGTTTCTCTTCACAGGGAAAATTGTGCTATTTCATTCTGGGTTATTCCTTGCTAAGCATAAGACAGCTTGATCAACTGAACATATCACTTTCTTGCTCATGCCACAATAAAGCAATCAGTGTAATTTCTGACACTACGATACTCTATGGGTTTGATTTAGCCTGTCTTACGTACCTTTGTACAGGGATAAAATAAAGATATTCAGCCAGCAACAACAGTCCCTTCCTAAATAGAAAGTCCCATCAAAGGAACAGCAAGGATGGTATCTGTGATATGTATATGTAATGTATATTTTGTACTACAGTCTTCAGAGGAGGCATACAGGCTCCCTCTAAGCTTCCCATAGGCTGAGTGAGATACATTGCCTCATCTTTACAGTTGGCTCAGGGTTGTTTATTTGTTTTGCTTTGTTTTTTTGTTGTGTTTTTGTTTTGTTTGTTTGTTTTTCTTCTCAGAATAGGAATGTGGAAGGCAGGTTATCTCCCTCTAAATCAAAACCTGTTTCCTAATCAGGAAACAGTCTCCTTTCCAACAGTCTCTTGGAGTTCAGGTGGAGACAACAGCAAGAAGGAAGGGTTTTGAGAAGTCAGGAGTTCTGTCTGAATACATGGAGATAATATGTCAAATGGAGGTCCTGTAGCTTAGTAATAGATTTATCATCCAGTGTTGCCAGTTTAGCCAAAAATAAGCACTGAGTCACTGAGTACCTATCCAGCATGTAGAACAGAAATCAGTACCTTTCCTATGCTAGTACTTAAGGCTTGTGAAAAAGGACATATTTTTGGTACATGGAACTCAGAACTACGGTCACTGCATCTTATTGGCTGTACCAATAAGGACTCATTCTGTAGGTGAAAAATCTCTTCCAACATAGAACATTATACAAATGGGAAACCCTGTATATATTGATAAACTCATACCAACTAATATTTACTCACATAATTATTTGTATAGTTGCTTGTAACAGCAACTGAAATGAACTTAGATTCCCCTTCTTCCCTGCGACCAAGCCTATATCGAAAGCAAGAACTTAAGATACAAAATTGGGCAGTTCTATTGTCATCTGGGAAGGGAAAATGAGGTAAACATTTGTTTATATATCAATTTAGCTAGTTTTTTTTTTTTTTTTTTGACACTCTGGCATTAGTTATTGGAGATAAGAGCAGGGAAACTAAATTTAGAAGTGCTTAGGTAGCAATAAATGTTAGTGCATACTCCTGCCTGTCAATTTTACTAGCCATAAGACAAGGAAGGGCTACAATCATGATTATGGAACTGAAGCATCTCTTCTTCAAGGAAAGGCTGAGAGAGCTAGGCCAGTTTGGCATGGAGAAGAGAGGTCTGAAATTTATTTATCATTGTATTTATCAATGTATTCAAATATCTGTCAATGTATTTATAAATTTATCAAGGTATTCAAGTATCTATCAATGTATTTAAATATCTGTCAAGACCATGGGTCCAGACTCATTTTGGTGGTGCCCATCAATAGGACCAGAAACAATGAGCACAAACTGAAACACAAGAAGTTCCATCTGAATATGACGAAAAACTTCTTTACTGTGAGGGTAAAAGAACACTGGAACAGATTGCCCAGAGAGGTTGTTCTCATTCTCTGGAGATATTCAAAACCAGCCTGGACATGATCCTGTGTAATGTGCTCTAAGTGACTCTGCTAGAGCAAGGGGTTGGACTAGGTAACCTCCAAAGATCCCTTCCAGCCTCAACCATTCTGTGACTAAATAATAATAATAATAATAATAACAAATATAAAAAAATATAAAAATATATATATAAAGTGTGTATCTTTTTTTTTCAGTCACAATTACTGATCTGTAAGTTGCAGATCAGTAGGTAGTGGTGAGGCTTTATGATTCATGTAAGTTTTGATTGTCATGCCACTGCTTTAATAAAAAGCAGTCAATGTTGACCAATATCATAAATGGATCAAGCACTCTCCAGTTTTCAGTGTTGAAAATCAACATACTTTTCTATTTAAAGTGAAAATGAAAACTAGTGGAGGGCTAATTATTTTCATATACTAACCATTGATTTTTATGAGCTAATAAAATTGCCTGTCATTTTCTCAGGCTGAAGGATATATTGTCTTTATCTAAATATTTTTGACCCACTCCAGTTTTAAATGAGAGTCACTGATGAGAGAGGGAGAGATAATGATATGCAGGGAAATTTGTAGTTATATTTTAAACTACAAAATTTTATGGAAAGATACAAAGAAAAAGAGCTCATTTGATAGCATATGCTTTAATTTCCCTACGCAAGATATAGCTGTGAAATGTGTTTTCAAATCAATTCTCTTCGGCTCACAGGTAATTTTTGTATTTTGGGACCAACAGTATCTAGAATAACTGGTACTAAATTTTTAACAGTATTTTTTCCATTTACCAATATACAAAATCTTAACATACAAGTATATGCATACACAAGTATATCAATCTTCCTGAATGTCAGACTGAAAAATAAACTGACTTTGTAGACCTTTTCTATTATGCCAAGGGTCTATTCCTGGTCACACACAATAGTGCTGTGATCTTAATTACAAAAAAAGAAAAAAAAATTACAAAACAATCTATGTTTTCTGATTTCTGGACCAGATCTTGTCATTTCTAATTGCATCTAGAGGAATTACCAGAGAAAGATAGATTTTAGCTAAAGTAAAATAAATAAATAAATAGATAAATAAATAAATAAATTGCTCTTCAAAATCTGCAGCTGAAAAATATTTCTTGTGTGGTTAGCTTGGACTGAAGAATTGCTTTAAAACCTCATCTCTTTCACTACCCAGACTCTGCACAAGTGTATATTAAAAAGTTATATGCAACTTGACTTTGATATCAGCATCTTATATTTTCACATTTATACTGAGTGCCGAGATGAATATAATAGAGTCTGTTCAATTGCAGGAGTATGGAGGTATGGACTTCATCCCTGGCTTTCAGCTAGCTAGGTCAACTAAGCTGACTGACTATCTCCAAGACTTATACTTACATGATCACTATAGACTACAGCTACAAAATGAATTCCCCAAGGATTAGACTAGATACTTCACGGGACAGATCTGAAATTCATAAACCTGTGTAGACTGTTTCAATTGTCTAGTACTACAAAACATATTTTAATTCAGTAGATTCCGTTATTAAATTATTTTTATCTCAACCCATGAGTTTTACCTTTTTCCAATTCTCTTCCCCATCCCGTTGGGGAAAGTGAGATAATTGTGTGGTGCTCAGCTGCCTGCCAGGTTAAAACACAAGAAGATATGAATTCAATCCCATTTACCATGAAGTCATGAAATGCTAAAAACACATATATGTCTTCCCAAATAAGCATCCACAGATTTTTTGAGACTTTTTTTTTTTTTTTTTTCCCATGAGAACATTTATTTACATAAATACTTTCAAATTCATAAAATATCCTGAATGCTTAAATAACATTTCTAGGATCTGGATGGAGAAATAACCAGTGAAAATATATGGACACTCATAGGCTTGACTTTTTCAAACACAGGCATGTATACATAAAAAGCAAGATAGCAATTGTACAGTGATTGTGACTTAAAGCAGGGGGACTGTGAGTCCTATGCCCACTGTTTAGGTTGCAAACTCATTTTCTTGCTACTCCCTTAGCCTTCTTCTCTTTGAATACATCATTTCTGCAGCTACAGTAATGTTGTTTTGGAACACACAGACATACACAAAACACAGAGTGAGGTGATGACCTTTAACCTTGTATCAGGTCACAAGAGACCACCTTGTAAAACACCAGCCTTTCAAACAGCATTAGGAATGCTCATGGGAAAGTCAAATGTCTCTCACTGAAATAAGTCACTGGATTTCTAAATTTTATGACTTTAAAAAAAATTCAAAAAATATAATTTTTTTTTTTTTTTTTTTTTTTTTGGCAAGAGACAAATATTATCTTGCTGTTCTTAAGTCAAACTTATGCTGAAAAGGTGCAGAATAGCCGTGTGTGTTATGAATGGGTTCAGGGCAAGGGTGATGTAACAGCTTGGAGAAAGATTTCCTTCTGGGATCCTTTGAACTGTCTCTGGGATGTCAAATATACTACTTCTCAAGGAGGTGACTATCAATCTATCCTTACAGTGTCCCATTAATTGGCTTCAACTGACCTCACTGTAAGTCAGCTCCCTTTAATAATTAAATATGTGTGAACTTAAGGAACTTTACTGAATACATGCATGCTTAAGAGGATTAAAGAAACATAACTGTAGAAATGAAGGCTTATTTCAGAAAACATGCATTGATTCAAAGCAGCTTAAAATTTATTCAAAAGGAAAATTGTTACATTTAAACTATTACATATTTTTTCTACTTAATAGCAAGCAGAATTGAAAGTCTAAAGATAACTTTGAAGTTCAGTTGACAAACGATCTCCAGACTCTGGAAAACTATCATAATACAGCTGGCTAATTCTATATTCAAATTCAATTTGAGACAATAAGAATATCATAGCCATCTGCATACTTTTGTGTCTTGTGGTGCATATGTGTATGTGTGTTGCTAATACAAAATTCTCATAGTCTGGAGATTCACTTGATCTGAGGGAAATTCAGACTGATGTTTCTGCCTGGCATGCCACCTACCTGGTCAAATAACAATAAAGCATCTCCTCAGTGAAGGCTGAATATTGTATGATCCACTTTTTCCTTTGCAGGACATTCCCTGGACTACCACAAGATTCTTTGGTATGATTTTGACAGGAAGGTTTATGATAGCTAAGGAAAAGCTATTTTTATATTTATATTAATGGGTCTCTATGCTTAACTGAAAACAGCATGCACTAAATGCTCGGATTGTGCTTCAGATCTGGCTCAGCTGGTACTAATATCTCAGCTGAGAATCATATGGCATTATACACAATGGTATTGCCATGGGGTTTTGAATCCTTCTGTGGTAATTTCTTCATTTTCTTCTGAACAATATGGGCACTGTCTAGCTTGACATAAAGAAGACATTCTCTCACCTTTCAAATGTATTTTTGCATTTCTTCTTCCAACTCAAACATAACTTTGTGGATAAAAATGGAAATCATATCACACTAGAAATGAGTGAGGGAGTATAATTCATGATTCAACAGCTTAATCTCGTGTATATAAAAGCTTCTCAGTCAGATGATCTCTAGAGCACAACAAGCCTCTAAATATATTTCACATAACAGGCAAAGCAACAATAAGGTGCTGTAGTAAAATTAACACTGCTTGTATAGGAAAACAAAATCATCATATACTCTCTCTGCAAAAAGAAGCAATATGTTTACTCCCTTTGATGCTACTGGTATGAGAGCTATAAAATATGAAAGTACATTTTTGAATTGAAAGAATCACCTGGAAGATTCAGTCTTGGAGAGTCTTTGATAGATGCTATAAAACTTACTAAGAAATTACCTCTTTACAGAAAGCATTTTTATTTTTTTATTTTTTTCCCAGCATCAGTTGTTACATGCTTTAGGTGTGGATGCATTAATGAGTTACTTCAGGGCAGCCTGTGTAGATCACCCTCTCCACAGTCTCTATGAACGACCACATCTCTACTGTATAATACCTTCTACTAGGAAATAGTAAATACAATTAAATACCCCTCTTTCATTTTGTGAAACCCCTCTTTTTTTTTTTTTTTTTTTTTTGTCAGTTATGGTATTTCATAGATTCTGTCATCTATTGCAGTGTACAGTAGATGACAGGTAGCTTTTGCTTGCTAAATTTTTGTTCCTATGTTGATTGGCTGATTCGCACAGGAAACGTCCTGTTTTTTCTAGGAATGCTACATTTTGTTTATGCAGCACATCAGGCTCACTGCCAAAGACTTAAACTGCAACCTCAAAACCAACATTATAATAGCAAGAATGTTTTACACGACATTTCACTCAGTCTCAGCAATCAACTTATTCCCTCAAATGGCCATTGCTCCTAACAAGACTGAGACAGCATGGCGTGAGCTCATAAGATCATTTACACTGTTAGTTGCCACAAAGTGTAGTTCCATCAAGTGTCAAGTTCTACAGAAATCCTGCAAAAAAAGTAATGCCTCTGCTTTTGTCTACACCACTGTGAAATAACTGCAAACAAGAATCTCTCATGTAGCAGGTGTCTGCAAGAATATCTGAACTTAAGGAGTGTCCTTTGTGGCCTTCATTACATCTTTTTTCCATGTGGATTCTCTGGTATCTTCCAATAACATAATTTACCTGAACTTTCAATCAGTGAGAGAGGCAATGCCTCTTTTTTTATAAGGTTTCCTATTTTCACTAAATGTGTAGGGACTCCATTTCCTTGTGAAGTATCATTAAGATATGAAATTGTTAGTGAAAGACAGAGAGGCAGAAAGATAGCACACCTGTATGAGGCACATTTTATGAAGAAATTGTTAAAACTAATCTCAAATCTCTCAAAAATTTTAACCAAAGTATCCAGGCATTATCATCATCACCATTATAAATAATAGGAAGGCTACTAGGCCTCCAAATGAGAGAACAGCAACTATCCTGTCTTTACCTGTTTCTGGTAAAGTTTGATTTGGCTTCCGTTAAGCCTGAGGAGCTCTTCAGCAATTCATTCCTATTGTTTTCATTGCAAGAATGACAAGTGCAGCTATAGTTCTCTTCTCCACACGAGTTGCTCAACTTACCACATACAACAATACCGCAATGTGTTGCGGTAGTGTTGTTTACATAGGGCTGTTCAGCTGACTGTGTGGTGACTAAGAGTGATCACAGAAGTGGATGATGCTGGGTCAGCCACCAAGGCCTCTTTCCACTTTAACAATAATGAGAGCTGGTTAATGCAGTCACAGTGGGAAAGACCACAGCAAGAGTCCTTTGGGGACCAGTCCTAAGGTCCGCCAGTCATGAAGAAATATTCTTTTTTCTTGCAAAAATGAACTAACCCTTTTTTAAGAATAATGGAAGCACCTTCTGCTTTTCTAACCTCCCCAAGGGAACCACAGCACATGGGTATGCACCAACTTACACCTGAGCAAGAAGCCCGGGTCGGACTAACTACTTACAAAGGGTTTTCAACCATGCAATACTCCACAGAGTATCTGTACTGCTTTAACTTTAGTGTTACCATTTCAAATCTAATGTCAGGATTAAATTTAATAATTTAATATATTTAGATATAATATTTTCTACAACTGCTGCTCTCAAGCATTGAACATTTCTTGCTCTGGAGAAGGTAGACAATGTACTTGTTCTGTCTGGGACAGTTATTTTTCTACATTGTACTGGGTCTGGCTGGGATGTTAACTTTCCCTGCAGCAGCCTATACAGTGCTGCGCTCTGCACTTGTAGCTAGAACAGCAGTGGTATCACACCAGTGTTGTGTCTGCTGCTGAGAAGTGCTGGCACAACATCAGGACTTTCTGTAACCCTCCTAGGGGATGGGCAAAAAAGTGAGAAAGAAACATCACCAGGGCAGTTGACCTAAACCAACCAAAGGGATATTCCATACCATATGATGTCACACTCAGCAATAAAAGGTGGAAAAAGGAAGAAGAGGGGAGGGGTGGGATCTTGTTGCGAAAACATCTGTCCTCCTCCCGAACACCGGCTACATGTGCTGAGGCCCTGCTTCAAGGACGTGGTCAGACATCGCTCATTTGTGGGAAGTAGAGAGTAATTGCTTTCCTCTGCACTTCCACATAGCCTTTACTTGTTTTGTTTTATTCCCTTTCCCCCTTCCCTTTTTTCCCTTTAGTTGAATTGTTTAACTATTAATAATATTTCCTTAATATTTTTTTTCCCTTTTATTAAATTATCCTTATCTCAACCCATGAGTTGTTCTTTCCTTTACTTCTTCCCCTCCTCATCTGAGGAGGGGGAGTGAGAGAGCGGTTGTGGTGTTCAGCTGCCTAGCACGGTAAAACCACCACATAAAAAGAGGCTTGTATGATGCTGTGTTTGGGATTTTTGATGAAAATGGTGAAAACACACTGTTTTAGTTGTTGCTGAGCAGTGCTTTCATGGATTTGATGACTTTTCTGCTTCTTGTGCTGCTCTGCTTGTGAGCAGGCTGGGGGTGCATCAGAAGTTGGGAGAGGACACAGCCAGGATAGCTGAGCTAGAATGACCAAAGACATATCCTATACCATATGATGTCATGCTCAGCAATAAAAGCTGGAAGGGAGGAGGAAGAGGGTGATGTTTGGAGTTAGGGCATTTGTCTTTCCAAATAACTATTATGCCTGATAGAAAGCCCTGCTTTCCTGGAAATGGCTAAACATCTGCCTGCTGATGGGAAGTAGAGAATTAATTCCTTGTTTTGCTTGCACACATAACTTTTGCTTTACCTAGTAAAATGCCCTTATCTTAACCCCCGAGTTTTCTCTTTTACCTTTCCAATTATTTCCTCCATCTTACTGTAGGGAAGTGAATGACCAGCTGCATAGGGCCTAGCTGCCTTCAGAGGTTAAACCACAACAGGCGATCTATAGTATTTATGAGTCTCTTCTCACCTCAACAACTATATATTTTAAATCTAGAAACAGATTTTTAACATTTCTTATGTACTTCTAGAAATATATGCATTGAGAGGCTCAGGTCTTTCTTTAAAGTTCTTTCACAGATGAAATCTGTTGAAGCAGTTTCTGTGCTTTAATATGTATTCTGATAAAAGCTGACTACATGCTATATGTTTGAGATACCATGCTCACGAAGTAATTACATCCATGGCAAAGAATATAGTTTTTTTTTTCTCTTAAATCAGCTCTATTATCAAATAATTAACATTCCAATTATAAAATGGTTTAAGAGTATGCCTGTTAAATAACTTCAGAACCCAAGCTGTAGCGTGTTCTAAGTCTCTAAATATGGTGAAACTTTAAACAAATATTGTGTAGAATAATAACTCACAAAGGAGTTCAGTGTCCTGGTTGTACATTTTTTCCTTATGCAAACAGTTAAAGTTCTGTAATTATTTTTTTCTTCACAAGGGCATGCCATTTTGCTAATGGATTTAACACCACCATTTGGTCTAATTTCCTCATGTCTGCTCCAATCAGCGCACAAATTGCTACACAGAAGGAAAAGCAGAGATTCATCTCCTTCATTCCAGGGCCCTCAAGGAGGCAATCTGTTACTTCTTTTCCTTTGACAAACTGTATTTAGTGATGGGTGAAGAGACTGAGGAACACTGTGCAGTGCAATCTTCCCAGGAGCAGAGCTGACTACAGCCATTGAGACATATGCAATTTCCATACAAACTACAGAAAAATATAGACTTTTTTTTTTTTAGTTTTGTATCAAATTTTTCTCTTTGTTGCTATTTACTTTCTTGTTCCTTTGAACTTATGTACTTCTAGAAATTTAATTATAAATGCAATTTTCACTCTCACAGTGTTTTGGCTGTCTCTTTCTGACTTAATTGAGACTTGTTTCTGGGAATTGTTTTTGTGAATGTGAGATGTATATTACTTTTTGTTCATCAGTTTTCTCTCCTTGTGGAGTGTTCTTTCCAAAGCAGGTAAGTAAGCTACATTATGCTCCATATAGAAAACTTGGTTAGAACACAGTAATAAAAGATGACAACCTTGCAGTCCTCCCCTTTATATTCCATGTATCTATCATGATCAACTCAAGATTTTATCACTACAAAAGATGCTGAAAAATGTATGCTGAAAGAGTTTAGTGGCTGAATTAATCTGTTGATCTAACACCAGATATAAAATATAAAATAATAATAATTAAAAATATATAATAAAAAGACCACCAAATCAAGTTGAACAAAACAGATCAGTGGGAAATTTTTCTTCCTAACTTTGACTGGTGCTCGTCTTACGTCCTGAAGCATGAGGACTGATCAATAGTCTATATCCTTATTGTCATTAATATCCTGATTGTCGTATCCTGTTTTCATGTATAAATTTTTATTCCTTACTTTAACTTGTTCTTGGGATTTCCTTTGATTATGACTTACACAAGTACATGCTGACAAAGATCAGCTAATAACTGAAGTTCTTTGGAAAGTGTTGATTCCTCTAAGCCACATTTCTTTGTAGGAAATTCCATGACCATTCTGAAAGGTATGGGTTTTTTTCCCTAAAATTTATAGAAAAACATAATCCAGTCCAGAACTGACAGTTAAGTCACTAGCCTGCAAATGGGTAACTTTTCTGAAACCTTTGTCTTATCTAACTTAACAAGGAATTATCTTCCCATACCACATATAGGTTTTTAATGTTCTTTAGGAGACAACCTCTTTTTCTTTCTCTTGAAATTTGTCCCTGTATTAATAAGGACAGAAATATGTACCTAAATCTCTAGTGATTCTCTTGTTGCTATCCTGGAATATATCAATTTTTCCTTCTGTTTCTAGAAAATATTTTTCATGATGGAAATATGAATTCTTGCAAAAGTACCTACTGTAAGTCACTATTCACTGCTTTCTGAGACATTTATTATGTGTCTTCTACTATTAGGAGAGGTGTGTTAAATTTTTACTTTCTCCTGCTCTGCTCCATTAACACTGACGTCTACAAGCACCTACATGGCCTACACTATTCATTACTTTTATAGAGTTTGCACTGCTCAAAAGAGGTTTTTAAGTGCTTTTCTTTAGTGATACTCTCATCCTTTGGGCTTTCATTTTCTATTTAATTTGAATTGTATTGGCTGCAATGCTTCTGGAACACAACTTTCAGATCCCTGTCAGGGAGTAATCACAGAAGCCAAGTTGTGACAGTAGAGGATTTGTATGTATCCAAACACAGAAAAGAAATAAGACTATATGACTTCTCTGGCCAATCTCAGTTTAATAGAATATGGGTACTGACTCTGAAAATAAAAAAATAAATAAAATAAAAATGTATTTTTTTTCATTGTCAAAACATTTGAAATTGAATGCCTAGGAGGAAATTGTTATATTTCCATAAATCAGAGTGGAAGATGATAAACAGTAGAATATTACTGAAACATGTTTCACTAATGTGAATGCTTACTTAATAGAATAATAGAATAATAATAAATTAAAAAAAAAAAAAGTTTTCATAATTTCTCACTTTAGATTCAGTTTTATGTTATATAGCTGAACAATTTTAATGCCAAAACCCCATACTATTTTAAATAAAGGGGAAAAGAAGCTCAGAACTGTGTTCGTTTACATATACTAAATCACTTCAGAAAGCTACCTTCATTTATGAACACTAAATAGATGCAAAGTTCATATAAAAAGGAACTTTCAAAGGGATGTTCAGTTTTGATTATGTGAGATCATTGTGATCTAATGTGACCCTAACATGAATGAGATCGTTGTGATCCCAGTCAAAGGAATATACAATAGCACTTGATTTTGTTATCTTTAACTGCCTGGGTATTTTGAAACGCTGGAGTAGAGCTATTTTTTTTATTTTATTTTTTTGTGTGTGTGTGTGTAGAGGCTTGTATGATGCCTTGTTTGGGGTTTTTGATAGAAATAGTGGTGATGACAAATGAACATTTTCAGTTCAACAGTGCTTACACAGAGACAAGGACTTTTCTACTTAGGCTGTCCTGCCAGCAGGGAGGCTGGGGGTGCACAAGAAGCTGGGAGGGAACACAGCCAGGACAGGTCACCCAGACTGAAGAGATATTACATACCATAGGGTGCCATACTCAGCAATAAAACCTGGGTTAAAGAGGAAGGAAGTGGGGGTATTTGGAGTGATGGTATTTTTCTTCTCAGGAAAGTGTTATGCATGATGAGCCCTGCTTTCCTGGCGCTCATGGTTAAACACCTGCCTGCTGATGGGAAGTAGTGAATGAATTCCTTGGTTTGCTTTGCTTGAACATGTGGATTTTGTTTTACCTAGTAAAATGTCCTTTTCCCAATCCATGAGTTCTTGCACATTTACCTTTCTGTTTCTCTCCCACCTGGGGAGAGTGAGTGGGTGGCTGTGCAGTACTGGGACTGCCTGCTGGGATTAAATGACAACAAAGACTCTGAGCAATAGTTGGCACTCACACAGGTGCCAGTTTATCCTGCCAAAGGAGTTCTATGAAATGCAGCGTTCCATGAACCCAGAAATTGAGTATTTTAAGTATTTTTGCTCCTCCTGACGGAAAGGGAAATTATCAGGGTCACTTTTCATTCTTTTCATTGTTACTCTCATCCTCTAACTTCTCTCAGTTCTTCAGACTGCATGCATTAATGAAAGAAATATTCAGAACTGTTTACTAGAAATATTCAGAACTATTTATTTATTTATTTATTTTTTAATGCATAAGCGCCATATTTTTCAAAGGAACTCTCAAGCGATTGGGCACTAGATTGTTCACACATAATTTCTAAGTCAAGATTCTTTGGTGGGTGACATTACTAATTTGAGGCTGTTGCATGGTCTATTTAAGCTGATTGATGAGCCTATATCTGTTCATTCTAAATGGTGTGGACATCACAAAGGTACTTTGACAACCTTAAGAAAGGTCAGGAGTTTAACAAATTATAGTACTATACTATTTTGTCAGTGGTGTAAGTGACAAGTCCTGGATTTATTGAGACAGGTAAGGGGACATTAGTCTCCCATGCCACAGTCTAATTATGTGTGTATGGTCTCAAGCCTGTGGTAGCAACAGTTAATTTGGTATAATCAACCCATCCCTGCCTGGCTTTTGTTTAACCATTTGGTTGAGGGATGCTAATGAATGCTTGGATGCAATACTTCCTCTTGAAGTAGATTGCAGATATAAGACAGGTTTCTTTACACATTTAAAAATAAATAAATAAATAAATAAATAATTTATTATTATTATTATTATTTTTCTTGTAAAATGAAGGCTAGAGTTCATATTGTTGGTCCCCTGAGAAATAGCTCTAGCAAGCAATGTTAGGAAGTAAAGAAATGAATAATACTGCCCATGAATACATTTAGGCTGAGAACTGTCTCTGTGGTGATGTTCTGAACAGTTTTCTAATAAGGGAATGGTATAAAATAAGCAAGCTATTTTCAAGATAGACCTTGATTGATATAAGAATTTGCAAGTATTCTGAATGCAGTATCCAGGGAGATCCCACCTGTATCCTTTAAGTGGGAGATTGGATCTCAGGAATTAAAATTGCCAGTTAGTTTTATACCTTACTTCTGCAGTCATTACTATTTTGTCCTTTCCTTAATCATAAGCATAATTTTAAAACATCTTGGATGATCTTTACCTATCTTTGATCAGAGTGAGTTACTTCATCATTCATAAATTTATGTCAAAACTTTGTAAAAACAAATTTCAACTTTTGTTTTGCCCATAAATGATTTAAATATTGTTTGTGGTGTCTCACTATTAGAACAGAGAATTGTGTCACCCCAGTAATATGTTTTTTGTTCCATGGCTAAATGATCTCCAAATGCACACAAAAATTCTATTTTATAGATCAAATGTTTCTGGTATGAACATGTCTGTAAATATTTTACATATAAAAGTGAATAAAAGTTTTCAAGTAAATGAAAGTTTTATTCAAAGAAATACTTTGAAATGGTTTTATTTAATACTTTGTACAAATTAGACTTCAATTTCAGATGGTAGCTTTTCATGTATTTTTTTGATTTATCTTCTTTTTCTACTTCAGATAGATTTATGTATTTTTGTTGGTTTCTTTTACTTGCAATAAGATGTAACTACTGTAATATCTTTCATGTTGTACCAGACCTTTTTCTTAACTAGACTTGGAATCTGATCAGGAGGTGTATAAAATCTGAAGTAGCAAGAAAACATTAGGTGGAAAAAAAAAAAAAAAAAAAAAAAGGATCAATAATAATAACTGTGGGTCAAGGTAAAAGACTCTCTTTCAACAGATAGCTATATTTTCATATGCCCAAGTAGATGAGAAATTAGATTAGAAATGTAATGGACGTAATATCTGCATACTCATGTTTTACAGCCAGGTAGTAAATCCTTCAGAAAAAGGTTTCCCTATCCCTGTCACTCAATACTGTCTTTAAGAGATTTGATCACTTATTTAAACTACTTTTCCCCCCCTTTTTTTGATAGGTTAAATGCCACAGGGCATTGTTGTGTTCAGAGAAGTTATATTTATATAACTTCACTTATATTTATGCTATTGAGACTGTGTGATATTCTTTTTTCTTAAATGGTAATACTTTTTAGTAAGCTATAAATATTCCATGTAAGAGTTTAATTTCTTTAGAAGTCACAGTGGTCTCTTCTCATTGTTTTTAACTTGTGTCGGTGTATCATTGCTTGCTGTCTGTTGATGTTGCAGACAAACGAATCCCAACCTTTTACTTTAAGTGTTTTACAAAACGTAAATCATAGCAAGTGCACAAAAATAAAATATGAAGCCTTGAAAGCAAAATTTGAGCATGTAACCTTGTCTTTTAGGAGATTAAGTTTCTATCTCAAAAACCCATAAACAGGGAAAGACTTTAAGCCTGCTCTTGTTCCAGGTAGATGACTCAAAAATTCTCTGCAGAAAACAACTGCTGCTCTGGAATTTAGTCAGGATTCAAAACTCTCCATGGAAAATTAAAGGCCAGATTTTATCACGTCCTCATAGGTAGAGTCCATGGATTTTAATGACCTTTCCCAAGGAAGGTAAGGGAAAAGCTGACCTTGTCATTACAACTACTGTTTAGAAAGCTCATATCTTGTCTGAATGAACATGGCAGTGTATGGCATGCAAAGGTTCTTGCTAACAGCAGATGGGGGAAGTTAGCATTTGTCTCTCAGGAGCTCAATTAATACCTGTTTTTGTTTTCAAGTTAGAAATTCCTTTAACAGTTGATAACATATTCTACAACTATCCAGGAACATAACTCCATCTGATGTGGCACCCACAATGAATAAGTAAATAAGTGATAGGGCTGAGGCACAGGAAGGCCCAATAACTTAATACTGGAGTATCATAGAATCATTAAGGTTGGAACTTCAAGATCATCTGGTCCAACCATCCCCCTACTAAATATTAATACTTTTACTTCAGATGTTTGTTTCAAAGCCAATTTGGTAGAAAATAGAAGGCTGATATCATTTAATGTTGCTTGGTAGAAAATGAGTTGCAGGTCTCTGCATTCAATATCAACAGCTGTCTAGACCACTGCATCCAGAGCTGCAAGTGGTACTTTTCATACATGGGCAGGAAATATCCCCTGTTTTGCGAAAGATAGGAATACAGACTAAATTTCCTTTTCAGTTTTAGAGGAACTCTTTCTAAAATCCAGCAGGTCAGGACATGGAAAAGGACATGGAAAACTTGCCTTGTCATTTCCCATTTTGTTCATGAGTGAGAAGTATTCAGTTTTCTTAAATAAAATTAGCTTTTAATCTGAGCTATCTAAAGTATAGTTATCTAGTCTAAGAAAACATTATAATTTCCTGTACTGTTGAAAGATCTCCATCCAAAGGAAAATTCATCTAGTTTTAAAAAGAAGTAATTAATTGAAACAATTTACTCTTTATGTTTCTTTGTTTGTTTGTTTTTGTTTTGTTTTTTAATATTTTTTTTCTTCTTCTTCTGTTTCCAGCCCCTATTTACAGCACCTAGATTTCTGGAATAGATAATGAAACAACTTGTAAATAGACAAAGTTAAGCAGGAGGAATACAATGTTGTGTAATCTGTATCTTTTAAATTAAACTTAATTTCAACTTTCTCCCCCTTAATAATATTGTTTGTGTTAGTTGTATTGTGGAAATATAAATATGTTCTTCATAGGAAGTATAGACACATTATGAAAAAATAACAAAAAAGACTGAGGGAATGCATATGCTCAGTAACAAAAAAAAATGAGTCTCACTATCTGCCAGTTTTCTTCTAGAGTGAGAATACATATATACATAGACATGTCTAGCTAATCTAATGTAAGACCCCTATCTTCTTTGCATCACAGCCTCAAGCAAAATGAGAAAGATAATAGTCCAGAGCAAGTGGTAGTTTAACCCTCTATAATAAGCTGTGTGTAATTTAAACCCTTGTTTCCTTCAGCAATTATACCAATAATGACAAAAATCAGAGCTTGGACTGAAATACATGTTACCAAGTTGGTAGTTTGCCATTCTTCACATTCCCCCATAAAAAATATAGTTGTGATTCAACTGTTCAGAAACAGAACATATCATCCCAGAATAACTGTCTGGAGAATGACCAACTATTATCTCAGCAGATGTTAATGCAACTATATATAAAATTAAAAGCCAGAAACAACAACAGGCGGAAGGAATGCAGTCAGCAGAAGAAAACAAAACAAAACAAAACAAAACAAAAGCTGTTTAACTGTAGTTTTGTGCCTTTCCCAATGGTCCTCTATACTATATCAACCATTTGGCTCACAGACTGCTCTGTACACAGTGGAGATAAGCTGCACATGCTGCTGTGTGTATTTGGCAAGTGGTGGGTCACACTGCCTGGCTGTTTGGATAGTTTGCAGTTGACTAAGAAATTCATAACTCCCCCCCCACTTTCGGACTTCCCTGGTCAGTAAGATACCTTCAATGCCCTTCATGATGTTTAATTTCAGCCAGAACCTCTCCTGAATGTAGAGCCAAGAATTTTCTTGAGTAATTTTTAAATGATTATAAAAGGAAAAGTAACTTTATTTAGTCCTTATAAAATTGTGTAATATTAAATAAAAGGGAAAACACAGTAGTAGTTTTTCCATTGTTATTTAGAGAGATCAATATCTTCCGGAAGGTAGTAATATCTTTTATTAAACTAACTGATAAATGAAGGAAATGGTGATCTGTGTCCCTACAGATCTTACTTTCATCAGAGAAAAACAGAAAAATAAAATATGTACTTTAATGCTTTCTGACAATGCAATGGTTGGGTGTGAAAGGAGGGAGGTTTGCAGTTGTAGATTTTTTTTTTTTTGTCTTTTCTAGAAAATCTGAAATAAAGATACTTTCAAAGTTATTTAGATAGTTTGTTTCTGAAAAACAAAAGCAGACTCAAACCAAATTCTTTTTAGATTTCTAAAGGATTTTGGAAGAAATAGATTGTTAAACAAATTTATATTTCCTTTATTTATTTATTTACCCAAAGTAAAATAATTCAAAATCAGGACTATCTGAAATAGACAGGATTTGGACTGTGGATCCTGTGTGAAAGCAAATTGTCTCACACAATTTCTTTCTCTTTTGAACCAAGAAGTTACAAGAATAGCTTATGGAATTTTGTGTTTGATGATCATCTCTTGCCCTGGCTTACTTCTAACTGACATCTTATTTGGAACGACACTTCCTCATTGTTCTCAGATAGAAAGAAAAAAGGAGAAGGGGAAGAAGGGGAAGGGGAAGGGGAAGGAAGGGATTATGGAAAGGGATTATGGAATTCTGATTCCACTAAGATAATTTTACCAAAAAATGTATTCACTTATAACCCAAGAGAAGCGTTAGAGTTAAGTGAGGCATGCAATTCATTACTGTTTGTTAGAGGCATTCAGAAAGAATGCCGTTTTCTCTTAACTCCAGAAAAATATATTGTAGGCATTAGTAACCTAGACAGAAAGATACAAATGAGTGATAGGTGGAAGTCTATTGTGTGCTGGAAAAATGCTCTGACAAATGCACTAGAAAGGATAAAATACATTTATTTGAAGGTGAAAAAAATAGAAAAAAACAATGATCATGTAGGAATTATGATAAAATAGAAGATACCTTGGCAGAACAGGACTCAATCCACAATCTAAATTTGTTCCATGGATGGTGAGGACTAAAATCCTAGTGCTGTCATCAGACAGGTTCTGACCTTCAGGTACTATTTCTTCCCACAGATTTAACACATAATGGCTATAGACAAGCGGAGGTGAGGATGAAGGTGTTCTTAGAAACAAAGGTGTAAATACTCACTAAACTTATGTAAGTACTCAAAGACTGTAGATCCCAAATAAAAGAGAATTTTAAAATCAAAGATTTTTAAAAGCTTGGATTAAAGTTTTAGTAAGAGATTGGCTTCGCTATTCTAACCTATTATGCAAAAACTGATGACTAATTAAAAGACTGAATGATGCATGCTTTCACCTGCATCTTTCCAGTCTTTAAGCCTTGCACACACTAAATTCATAATGCAGAAACTGGAACACACATGCATCTAATAACAAAGAATGTGAGATTGCTTCACTTTACAGGCAGGCAGAGCCAGCTTAGACCCATTACCAGAAATATGTTTTTCATTTACATGGGAAAGAGTGTTGTCAAACTTCTTTCTACTTCTACTACAAACCAACAACAAATTAAAGCCATGCATGAATCTTAAAAGGAATTTGCCCTTCATAATCAGTATGTAGTATTAGCAAGGCTTTTTTCTCATCATTTTTGTGCAAGGATTGCTATAAATGTGCATTGTGCCCCAATGAGTGGTTCTTTACACTTGGCATAGATCAAACCTTGGTAATGATGAATTTTCCTGGCAGAGGAATATTTGGTCAGATCGTGGAAATAATCTCTTTTGGACTGAGGTTTACATGGAATTTCACTGGTATGTGTGCACTGACCCCAGGTTGAAAGAATGCTTCATTTCAACTATTTGAGTGAAAGCTGGTATTTCTGTTGTTTTCAGAGCTGTAGAGCCATGAGAATTTTTGTTGTTGTTGCTGTTTTGTTTTTAATTACTTCTGTTTTGCTGTAGAGTTCAAGGTACATCACTATACTTTTGCAAGAAAGATAACCAGGAGGGGAAAAGTGCAAATACAAGTTTTATATAAAGTTTAACAGGATTAAATACAAATGCTACCGATGTAGAGGGTTTTACCCTAGTCTCTTACAGCACTGTTTTCTCAGCTTCTCGTAGCATAATAATTTACAATGAAAAGAATTGTGAAGTTGCAAAACATAATGTTTTTAAGTTACCCCAAAAGCACATATGGTGGTGGCAAGAGTAAGTACTTTACCAGTTCAGGCTTCTAAAAGAAAATCTTCTACCCTAGGAAAAGATGGAGCCTGAAGATTTTGGTTGAGGATGAAGATGTGAGGTTGATTGGTATCAAGATAAGAGGAATGTTATTAGCTGCCTTGAATTCAACAGGAATCCTTCCTGCCAGTTCACTCTTGCTTGTAGAGATGCTTAACAGGAGACATTTATAAATCTCACACTAACATGAAAAACAAGCTGAACTAAAAGTGATGAATAAATTAGATCAATGAATCTAGTCACTTTTACTATTTGCTTTGGAACCGGATTAAACCGTATATCTGGGAAAGGGGGAGGGTGGGGTGGTCAATTAATAAATAAATACTGGAATTTTGGAACAAACTTCATTTTCCTTTGCACAGGTGTAATGAAACAAGTTTCAGGATTCTGTGGTACAAAACAAGAGAATAAGTTATTCATTATCAAATTACTACTAAACATGACATCATTTTTTATGCTCTTATGGGCATTAGCTTAAAAAATGAATAAAATAAAATAAAATAAAATAAAATAAAATAAAATAAAATGACTTACTTCTGCATGCTCATTTTCTCTCGTAAAGCAGCAACATGTCATATCACCTAGTCACATGGTGGAGGTATAGGGAATATAGGTAGTAACTTTTTCATTGCATATAATGTTACTCTGTGTCTAGAAAAGAAGAAACGGTTGCAGACAAAACAAACAATACGTTAATGATTTAAATAATGATTAAACATTATATTTTCTGTTTGGAAATGAAAATTGGTTTGTCTGTTGTTTGCTCTGAGGTATTTACTGATACGGCTTTCTATATGGAGAACCTTTTCTTTAATTGTGCAAAGTGTTGGCTAGACACAGAATTTTTCTTTCCAGAATGATTCTTTAACTTCTGAACATTCAAAAGCAATAACTTATTTTCTGGTTATCTTATCATAAAAGTAACACTTCTATAAGTACACATGCTCATAGTACATGTAGGCTGCTCTAGGATCTGATCCTACTGTGAGACTGAGACAGCACACCACTGATATCAGGAAGTCTGTGATCACAGTGATACTCTGGCTTCTACCTAATTGAGGTCAGCTGACACCCTTGATAATTTTAGATAAAGCAATTCCAATTTAATGAGGTATATGAGCTGAATTAATGAAAGGGATAAGAGCTAGTTAATTTAATTTCAAAATGTAATGATAATTATTGATTTTTTTAATGTGGACAATTAAGGACAAAAAGAGTTATTTGTATATGCTGAAAATAAAAATTCTTGTTTTTCTTCATACTCTACAAAATTACTTCCACAGAAGAAATCAAGGATTCATAATGTTAATTTTAGACCAATTTTCCACTAGCTTTTCTTGCTTGAAAGAATTTGTGATAAGAGTCCGTCTAAGGGTTATCCTTCTTCACAAAAAATAAAGACATGGTTCACCTTCTCTAGGTGACTGAGAAATGGTGGTTAGGAGAACGAAAACTGAAATATGACACTGACATGTAGTAACATATCTGTGGCATAATCGACAACCCTGAAAATGTCTTCGTAGCAATACAGGTGAGGTAAGAAAAAATTATTGGCCACAGAGTCATTGCAATGTTTCTTGTTAGTAAGAGTTTAAAATGAATCTGATGATCTGATGTTTTTCTTTTCACTTTGGATTCTGTACATTTCTCCTTCCCCTTCCGCCCCCCCCCCTTTTTTTTTGAGGGGGGAGGAGGGAATCACTAAAAAAGCTAAAGTTGCTATGATCTAAAAGGGTGGTAATTTTAAGTTTGTATCATTTGTATCATGACCCTCTAAGTCTTATCCTTAATATTTTCAATCATTAATATTAACATTATTTTTCTCTAGCAGAATTGATGAAACATACTATAATCAAAGTAACAATGCAAGATATGCTATTCCCCTTTAAAACAAAATCAAACAAAAAAAAATGGAAAATATATTTTTTACAATAAAAAAATTAGATAAAATCAGATAATTAAAGCATCAATAATGACATAAAATATTATTTAATTTGGACTTTTTTTCCTGCTCTTTATAAAGAGAATAATTTTGTTGTTCATGTATTAACAGGATAGATCAGACTGCTCTTTAAAGTAATAATTCTTATCCACCTGCTCCAAATCATAGAAGATCCTTGAGATCTGTTTTATTTCAGTAGAATCTTGCCTTCCCCAAAATCTCTAAAGGCATATCCTGAAGATTAAATGTTTGTTTTTTACTCACTCTCTGCTGTCCTCCTTGGGTATATGGGGAAGATGGAAGACAAAGTGTGGGAGAAACTATGATTCTCTTAGGATGGAAGAATGATCTTAGTTCCTATCTTAGTTTCCACTTTAGAGGCTGTATCTCATGAGGCATCCTTTCCTGAGTAACCAGTCATTCACTGCATATTACAGTCACAGCTGCTTCTGATCCTCTCACTTAGTTGATTGCCAGGTGACAGTGGTTCTTCAGGACATTATCCAAATTCTTTGTCCAGAAGCAGAAAACTGTTGTGATGGTCTGACCAGAGAATTGGTTTCCAGTATGACTTATACCAGCTCCCAGAAGTTCACTGAATACATGTGTAAGTACTGTGAGGTCATATTCCTGTAAGTGCATGCAGACATTGGCCCTGAGGACTTTTTTTGCAAGTGAATTCCACCACTGAATCCCTGCTAAGTGTTCATATTTACCACAATGGCTTACAGGCTTGCAAGTGAGGCCAGACCAAAAATGGGGCCAAGTAGCCTATCCACACATCAGAGTTTGTGAACTCTAGAAAAAAGGGCAAAACTTTCCTCTTGAACTTCACTAGCAATATAGTTTTAAATTTCCTGACATAAGGAATATTTCCTCCTCAGATAACACTGCCCTGCAGCGTCTCAGGGATAAAATTAATTGTGCCTCAAAGATAATCTTTGGAGAACCTGGCTAACCCAGAACCATCCAAGGACATACCATCTCCTGACAACAGGAGTTGTCAGGGGCAATTTAAGGGTCCTAAGTTATAATTGGCATATTTTAAAAAACAGATATTCTGTTTTGATATTAATTCTTTTCCCCTATATAAGCTTAAAAAAAAAAAAAAAAAAAAAAGTTATTGTTTAGAGAGACATATCTAATATTGTTTAAAAAGAAAAATGAAACAAAACAAACAAACAAAGAACACCAGGCTCTCACAAATATGAAATTTTTAAATCATCAAAAATTTAAATGAATAAATTATTCAGATTCATGGTTCTGGTGTATAAGAAACTCTTCATGCAATTTTATAAAACTAACTGCTTAAATTGTAGATCATGTGACTAAGTGCACAGTCCAAATGCTTCTTAAAATTCAACAGGCTTGCTGCAGTGACTACTTCCCTGAGGAGCCACGTACCAGTGTGAGAAAACCCTCTCAGTGAAGAACCTCTTCCTGACATCTAGCTTAAACCTCCCCTGCCTCAGCTTGACACCATTCCCGCAGGTTTTCTTGACAGATAGAATTTATTGAGATAACTTTGTATGCTACATCTTCAATATTCCACTAAAAAGGAAAAAATAGAAGAGAGGCCTGCAAGCTTTAAGCTCCTGGTAAAGTCCTTTTCTACCAGCTGTTACATCATCTTGTTTTAGGAAAGACCTTTATAGTGCATAAATAAACAACAAATATATGTCATTGATGCTTTTCCCTCAAACTGCATTTAGTTTTTAGTGCTTCTAATGTTATAAAATATCTCTATAAATTTTGTGTCCTATCCTTTATACATCAGGGTGGAGGTTAGATGAAAATGAAAGATGAAAATTAGATAAAAATGGCACATTAAACAATCCATAAACACCAGTAAATTAATTAAATAATGGAAAAATAAACAAAAACAAAAAACAGTATGGAAAATAGAAAAGTAGAAATATATGCTTGAGCAAATACAAAAGGATACAGACCAGTATTACACAGATTAAGAGCACAGTAATACAAGAGAGAAGAAGTTTCAAATAGAAGAAAAAGCTTAATGAGCAGACAAAGCAAGCCAAGCAAACCAAGGAATTCATTCACATTCCCTGCAAATTCCTTCAGATTCATTTGAATTCCTGTGAACATTCAGACAGGTGTTTAACCATGAACCCCGGGAAAGCGGAGTTCACTACATGGAATGATTTCTTGGGAAGATAAATACCATCACTCTGAACATCTCTTCCTTCCTCCTTTACCCCAGCTGTTATTGCTGAACATGGTGCCATATGGTATGGGATATCCCTCTGATCAGTCTGGATCAGCTGTCCTGGTTGTGTCCTCTCCCAGCTCTTGGAGCATCCCCAGCCTACTTGCTGGTAGGGCAGCATGATAACCAGAAAAGTCCTTGGCTCTGTGTAAGCACTGCTCTGCAACAGCTAAAAACATCGGTATAACTGCTATTTACACCAAAAGTCCAAAACACAGTATCATATGAGCCTCTACAAAGACAATTAACTCTCTCCCAGCAAAACCATGACATCCCATCCACAAAGTGATAGAAGCAGTAGATAAATAGAAGCGTAAATAAAACATAAACAGGCTAGATACATTAAACAAAGGCTATGATTAAATTTATTCTTGAGGTCTTATGGGACCATAAAAATAGCTGTTTTTATTGGTGTGTTGCAAAGGCCTTCTCTGCATTTGATATTATTCAATATTTTAATTAACAGAATAAGTTGCACCTAAAATTTGCATTGTGAGATTCAGACACTGAATCACCAAAAAGCAATAAAATGATAAATAAGTCTAAAACACAGAAGAGAAGATTCAATGGGAATGATTAGAAGGGAATTACACTGACGAAGAAACAATCAAACATCCTTATAAGAACGAGGGAAATAGAGAAAGAAAGAAAAAGAGAGGGAGAAAGAGGGGAGGAAGGAAGAGAGAGAGAGAGAAAGAAAGAGAAAGAAAGAAAGAAAGAAAGAAAGAAAGAAAGAAAGAAAGAAAGAAAGAAAGAAAGAAAGAAAGAAAGAAAGAAAGAAAGAAAGAAAGAAAGAAAGAAGG
>CM021701.1:35576401-35587422 GCA_011074415.1 Stictonetta naevosa | reverse complement strand
AGAAAGAAAGAAAGAAAGAAAGAAAGAAAGAAAGAAAGAAAGAAAGAAAGAAAGAAAGAAAGAAAGAAGAAAAGAAAAAGAAAAAGAAAAAAAGAAAAAGAGACTGATACACATGGATTCTTAATGCTTCATTCAATGTTATTGACAGTGAAATTTAAGGAATTACTTTTCCAGTGATAAATCTCTCTTTTTTTTTTTTCCTTTTTTTTTTTTCTTTATTTTTCCCGACCCTGCATGGTTGGCACAGTGAAAAAATATACTCAAGAGAACTCCTCACATTTCACTTCTCCACTTTCTGTATACCCTCCCCACATTCTAATGATTAAACTTGTTTTAGCTGCTCCATGCTGTGGTTGCACCTGAGCTGGCAGCCTGGTAGAATTCCTGGTGAGACCTTTATCTCTTCACTTCTGCTCTCTGGGTTTCCCAGTTGGTTGCATTTTGTAGCATGATGTGCTACAAAATGACACATATGAACTGCTTAACCACTTTTAAACCTCCTGCTGTGTATAAATGAGTTGCCTTACTCAAACAAGTGACTGTTAATGTATTCATATCAAACATGAAATGTATGTTGAAGCTGAAAGGCGTACATAGAACAACCCTTCAGAACCATCAGAATGTATAGTAATAATAACTGACACATGGAGACAGCCTTCATCTGTCTCTTGATTAGAACAGAGGAATGGTCTTGTGAATCTTTGAATTGTGTTTCTTATTTATTTGAAGTATGACTTCGACAGTTTGCTTAATCTGTTCTCAGTTTCTTTCTACTCATCTTTACCAGAAATCTTTTCCTGGGGTTTATTTGCTAAACATTGACCAGTAAGAAACTTATCAGTCTAGAGCTTTGGTTTCTCTTAGTTAATTCTGAAAGGAAATATGTTTATAATACTCATATTCCAAATTATGAATGTATCTAATATCCATGGATTTAATGTCCATGGATTTGATTTGGGGCCAATTTATAGTTTTATTTATAATCAAAATATCCAGAAATATCAGCTATAACATACTGAACAATTACAATACATCTTTTACACTCCTCCTGGTTTTAAGGTATCTCTTTTCATATTTTTATAATTTATATATAGATTATTTATGTATGTGTGTATCCTGGAGTTGCTCTGGACATGAAGCTCTTGACTGTACCACCCACAAATTTAGTTCAAAATATATTTTAAACGTCTTGAGATCTATGAATGGCAGAAATTATGCATGCATGCTGTTTTGGGGAAGATCAGGTGAAGGACAGGTTGGCAGTGTCCATATATAAATAACTCATGTATCTTTGGATTTGTTCATATCGTCAGAATCCATTAAACACAACCAATCCAAGGCAGCAGGACCAAAGAGATAGCATTGTTAAAACTTCTGTGCACAAGTTCAAAATCAGGATTGCTATTGTCTTCACATGTTGTGAAGCCCACTATCAGAAGTGCAATGCCAGATTAACATAACTGTATTGTTTCTAAACATCAACTGCCCTGCATGAGATCAATTTTATTAGCTATTAGATACTAGGACAGCTAAAATCTACATCTAACATCAAAGTTATATTTTAATAACTCTTGCTGACCAAATATTGCATCAAGTGACAGAATATTAAAGCAGCCCCCCATATAAGATGAGATTTGACACACATAAAAAAAAAAGAAAAAAAAATAAATTAAAAAAATGATGAAGTGCAGATCTCTAACTGCCCTGCAATCGGTATTAAAACACCCAATGCATTCTACAGGAGCAGATTAAGTACAGTGCTGTTCACATATTTAAATCCCACTCATACCCACTCATAAGTAGTTTTTATAGATCTGGGAACAAAGAAGTATAATATTCTGATGACTATTCAGTTACTCCAGGATTTCCTCTGATTTCATTTGCAAAGTATATTTATCCAATAAAATATACATCCAACCTGTTTGCCTGATGCACAATAGCAGTGTAATTGGAATGGTGACCAAATAGATAATTAAACCCTTATGAGTACCTTAGATGATTTTAATAATTATCTCTTCTACTTGAAAAAATAATTTTTATAAAATGTTTCTATCTTTAAAGTTGCTTTAAAAATCCTTTAGGAATAAATATTGTTGAATCACCTAGTGATATTCTAGGTCAGACACTCAGGGAAGGATCACATATCCCTCACTGACAAGACTATAATGAAAAAGTGAAAAAACAAACAAACAAAAAAACCATTTAAAACAACAATTAGAAAAGAGCTGCAAAAAGTACATAACCAAACACTATAGATGAATATATATATATTCCCTTGATGAATATATATATATACCCTTATTATGATGAATATATATATATACCCTTTTTGCTACATTACCTGCAGCATAGACAACTGTCTAATAGATGCTTATTGACGTAGCTGGCAGGACAATATTCTTACTAATAATACCCTTTTTAGTAATATTTTTCAGAATGTGGAAGTTAATTTCATGATATGGACATGAATGTAGATAACCCTAAGATCTTAGTTTTCCTCATGCTGAAGAGCAATATGAGAATTAACAGAACCAAATAGAATGAAGTGTAGTTTGAATATGGTACAAGGGGCCACAGAAGTACCACCAGAAGAATCAGGATACTTTCGTGAAGGAAAAAGACTGATGCAAGTGATACGTCCCATATGGATGGAAACAGATCTGATGTAAAAATATATTGCACATTCTATCCAAGATAGCTGTGTAATATAACCTCATATAATCAAGTTAATTAATCCCATGTGAGATATTTTATCTTATCGTATGAGAGGCAGAAATAAATCAACATAAGGACAAACTGTTGTACCTTCAGTTTAAGCCTGTGGAATATGGGTCACAAAACCAGTCGTATCCTGGGCAGAGAAAATTGCAATCATAAATAATATTCCAGTCAATGCCCCTCACACAGGAAATATGAAAGTCGCAGAGAATGTCAATAAAATTATTGAGTTTAAACATAAACAGGGTGAAATTTTCAACAGAATACTGCAGACGGAATTAGACAAGATCTAATTATAAAGTTTTAATGGGAATATGAATCTGATTAATTGCATTGTAAAAATGTTAAACACAAAGTATCAACTAAAACTGTCTTCTGAAACTTTTTACTGATTGGGAAGTTACAGAGCAAAGAAGGAGAAATTGAGTAAAAAAATAAAATGATAGAAGTTAGAACAAGAGAATTATTCCATCAAACTGGACTGTCACGTTTACTGTCGCTAAAGAAAGCATAGGATAATCTTTAATTTTTTTTTTCTCTGAACTGATTTTTGTCTCTGAGGATGCCTCTCTGCAAAGGCCAAAACCACAAAAAGTGAGGACTGTACAAGTAAATGATAAAGCGCACAAAGCATAAAACTAAATCAACACGCAGTTTGGTCAATCTCCTGCAGTATAATCAGCTTCTTATTTCTTATTTATTCTAAGTACCCTAGGCTGCCTCCTCTTTGGGAGTGTCTTACAAGATGTCTGCAAAGAATCTGCTGCTGCTGCAGTCTGATAGCAAAACATTTTTAGATCTGTTCTGCAGTTCAGCATCATGACACATGAATACATCCTCCCGACAGAAAAACTGATAAGACATTCAGTAACACTTTATGTCCTACTTTTGCAAGTAACTAAAGCTATTAGAAAAATGTTATTAATGCCTTTGTATATCCCTGTATTTTTTGGGTGGTTTGGTTGATTGGCTGTTTTTTCCTGAAATATGGTGGTACATGATACAAATATTTGGCTTTTCCACTCATATCATCCACTCCACCTATATAAAAAATATGGAACTTTTTAACACTTAAATAAAATTGTACTCAATAGGTTTAACTTATCTTAGTCTTAATAACAAAAAGAATGTTATGTAGTCTTACTTATTTTGTTTTTCTCTCAGACTGTTTTAATTAATCAAAATACATATCCATAAATTAGTGAAAAAGGCCAAGGCATCTATGTTCAACAAGAAAAGCTTCACATAATTTGACTAAATGTCTGTTGATGTTTAGAATCAGTACCAAACAAAGCCTTTCAGGATGGTACTCTCTTATTATGCTGCAGTTATAAAGCAAGAAAACCTTGACCCTCTGCATTATTTTTCAAAATTTGGCAACATTTCTTGAAAGAAAATCTACCATTATTAACAGTAATAATGGTTGTATCTTGCCTATATTTCAGAGTAATCACATTCTTTTATCTCTATCAAAAAGAGATTACTTTTAAAGTCTTAACCAACATTTCGGTAGAGTTGTTTACAGCTGTACAGCTGTTGTACTTCAGTATAGATGAGGTAATTCCTGTTTATTGGTTGGGTAAGCATTTTGAGAAGAAAGATGTTGAATAAATATACTATTGATATATTTTGAAAGGCCGTGTAATACAGCTTCAAGAAGTCATATAAATTTGAGGTGAATAGCTATTAGGTCATCTGGTTTAGTTCAGACACAAATAATTCAAATGAGTTTTGCATTATTTCTATTGGGAAATTTCCCTTGGGAAATTTTTCTGCAGACATAAATTTCAATTATACAAAATGTATCCTGATAGTCAAACTAAATTTTCCTTCACTCAGTTTCATCTCATTCCCTCTATTGGGTCTTACCAAGGTACCTAATGTTCTTTTGAACAAAAATAAACTCTTTTATTTTTTATTTTATTTTATTTATTTTTTATGCCCAGAAAGACAAAGGTAAGACTAGAGCCCTTCTTAGTAAGGATGAAAAAGGAAAAGAGAAAGGCAGATAAGCAATTCACCAATGACCTCACGGACTGATTTGAAAAGAAATGATAAACTGTAATGAAGCACTAAGCAAACAGAATGCAGATAGACAACATTAAAAATGAGGTATTAAGGTTAAGTTTTGTTGAGTCAATGGCATCAATTTGAAAGGTAAATATACTTCTTCTACATAATTTTCCTTCATCTGCATGTCATTGATTACTTGATCTTTATTTGTATTGCTGGAAGCCAGCCATGAAGAAGTTATGATGTGAGAAACCAGTGACCCCATTTTTTTTGTATTCTCTAATCAGTATTTGACAAAGCTACATGCATCCAAAGTAATTTTCCATACATCTTCTAATAAATTATCCTGATTTCCTAGTGAATCATCTCTCTCCCTCTTTCTCACACACTCACACATCTGCCTAGTTCATCAGCCCTTAATGTTTACCAGTTTAGAACTGTGAACTTTCTCTGTCATGGTAACAGCACAGATCTGGATTCATCAAAGAATGAGGGGTATATGTCATGGCTTTAGGGCTTCTTTCAGTCTTTCTAGCTGTTTTTCAGTCATTATAACTGTTGTTCCATACCCTAACTGTTTTTCCAGGTGAGATGGATTTAAAAAAATAGTGCAATTGTTACTGTAAGCGGAAAACAACACACTGTGTTTTCCCCTATTATCTGAGCCTCCATTACAAATATTAATTTTTATTCTTGTCCCCATTACCTAGACCTGCTTAGGTTTGCTGCTTGCAAAAGTTCATTCTTATATTTCGTATTTAAATTTCATCTTGTTTCCCTGTAAGCGTATTATACTGCATTTTTCCATGGTGAGTTAAGTATCTTAATTCAGTTAAATAGTCCCATTGAGGTCAAATTTCAGAAGTGCTCAGGTCTCATGATGTATGCATCAATATGAACTTTCTAGATTTTCTAAAATAGTAATGGAGCCAAAGTTTGCAATAATCTTCTCAGTGAGAAAACTTGACTTTATTTTTTTTTCCTTATATAATCACATCTTAACCCTAATTTTCAATTCTCTTTACTCCATTAACTAACTTTAAGACAGAGGTTCTTCTGTCTCCTAGATTTTATCTTGATACATATCAAGATACATGATACATGTACAACACCATAAGATTTATCTTGAACCATATAATCTTTTACCATATAATTTATCTTTTATTTATATAATTTATCATTTATTTATTTATTTATTCAAATACTTAATTAGTATACTAAATAAACCTGACTCCTAGCTGATTTTTTTCATGTTTCTGCTTAGCTTTATGCACTATCACTCACTCTCTTTTTTTGATCATGGTTTTGTGTCTCATGTTCAGTCTAAGGCTAATGATTCTCTATCAAGTTGACTATGAGTACTTTTTGACTTCAGTCCATCTAATGGCAATTGCTACTACATTTTCCTAAATGTCCAACTGTAGTGGGTTTATGTGGCAAGGTTTTGGTAGCAGGGGGCCTTAGGGGTGGCTTCTGTGAGAAGAATATAGAAGCTGCTCCATGGGGCCCCACTGCTGACCAGAGCTGAGGCAATAAGCGATGTTGTTCGCACCTCTGTGAGGGCATAGGAAAGGGGAAAAAATATGCTGCTGCACACAGCAGCTGGGAGAGTAAGAGGAGTGAGAAACAGCCTTGCAGGTGCCAAGGTCAGTGAAGAAGGCAGGAGAGAGGTGCTCCAGACCCTGGAGCAGAAGTCCCCTGTGGCCTGTTGTGAGTACCATGGTGAAGCAGTTTGTCCCACTGCAGCCCATGGAGTACAACGGTGGAGCAGGGTTCCACACTGCAGCCCATGGAGGAGACCATAGTGGAACAGGTGGATGTGGCCTGTGGAGGACCCCCACCAGAGCAAACTCCAGGCCAGAGGAGCCTCCTATGGAGAGGAGCCCACACAAGAGCAGGTGACTTGGCAGGAGTTGCTGCCCATGGCGGACCCAGGTTGGAGCAGTTTGCTCCCAAGGGATGGACCCCGTGGTACGGACCCATATCTGGAGGAGTTCTTGAAGAGCTGCTGCCTGTGGGAAGCCCATGCAGGATCAGTTCGGGAAGGATGTCATCCCATGGGACACTACTGTGCAGGGGAACAGAGTGACCAAGAAGGAACGGCAAAGATGAAGTGCTATAGATTAACTGCAGCCCCCATTCCCCCATTCCCCTGCACCGCTCCAGGGAAGTAGGTGGAAGAGGGTGGATGGGGGGAAGGTGTTTTTGGTTTCTTTCCTGTTTCTCACTTCTCTAGCTCATTAGTAATAGGCAATAAATCTTACTACTATCTCCGTACTCTTAGTCTGTTTTGCCTGCCACAATAATTGTTGAGCGATCTCCCTGTCCTTATCTCAACCCTTAAGCCCTTTGTGTTTTGTTTTCTCCCCCTCCCCAAAGAGGAAGGGGGAATGAGAGAGTGGCCGTGGTGGAACTCGGCTGCCCACCTGAGTAAAATCACCACACCAACTCTTTTCTTAATGCTCACAGTGTCTAAAATTAGTATTTATATCAGTCACCCAAAAGCAAGCATTGAGAGCTAGTAAATATGGAACCCATCTGCACATGCTCCCAATTATTATTATTATTATTATTAATAATAATCAAATAAAGGAATTTGATAAGACTGGATCCAGATCCTGGCATATTTCACTTCATATGCATGATTACCTGCAAAACATTTCTTTTTAAAAATCAGTTATATATAATTATAATGTAGTATCTTAGGAAGTAGAAGCAGTTGCTTTTAGGTTAAAAGAAATAAAACACTTGAAAGTCTGCTAAATTTTAGTCACTGCTTACTGTGAACTTTGAGTTGATCTGTCAATACATTATTCCAGGTGCTGTTCCTTAAGCCATAGTAAAAAAGCTTTATGTAATAGTACAAAATCCTTGGACTTGTATGGGTCATGAAACAGATTGGGTTCAACTAGTTCAGCCTAAATCAAATATTTGATGTGATGTTATACTGCAACAAAGCACAGCAAGTTCTTGACATAAATGTCACTAAGTAGTTATAAGGAATGACAGTGGCTTTCCTGAAGCTGGAATCAAAATGCACCATGATCCCAGAGACAAAGGACCTGGGAGCCGCATTCTACTAAATCTTCTCTAGAGTACAGAAGCTAAACAAGGTTAATCTGAGGAAAATTACAGCAAGAAACCTGTTTACAGATCCAGACTCTTCTGAATAATATTTGGCCAAAGTTTTCAGGACAGATTCTCCAAGTTACTGTATTTGGTAGAGAGAAACTCACTGTAAACTATCACAATTTACCTGTTTCTTCTTTTCTCAAAATGAGAAAAATAACTATTATAGAATCTTGTATAACATTTTGACACAGTATTTATCAAATTGTATTGCAGTTCAGGTGACTTTTCTCATTTTAACACCTGGTCTTTTAAGAATTTCTGTTTGCATTGAGCTACACTTGCATTACAAGCTGTGTTCAGTTTGCTCATATATAAATATATTTTGTGTTATTTGGTCTGGGAAGCCAAATGTGGTCAGAAGATGAAGACTGTCACATCACTCCTTTGGGTACTGTTGGTCAGAGAAACACATGTTTTCTAGACACAGATGAACTTTGACCATATGCATCACTGTAGCCAATATCTTCAAAGGAGTGAAGGTATATAAGCTGTCACTCTACAATACCATTGTGAAGACTAGCAAAATAACCTTATCATCTATTTTTTTTTTTTTTTTAGCTGAGGAAACTGGTTTAAAATCACCATGAAAATAGTATTTTTTCCATCATATACAGCCTCTACCTTGTTTGCTGTATGTGAAAGCAAACAAGGTTTCAAAATCAGAATTCAAAAGTGTATGCAAGAAGCAGAAAGCATCTGAGAAATTAATTCTACTTGTGTATTTATTTAGCCTTGATGATAACTCTGTCCATTTCAATGGATTAAACTTCAAGGCAGTAGTAATATGCCTTGACTGGTTATAGCTGTGGGTTATAAAGCGTTAACTTAGAAATGTTGTAAATGGTATCAGTTCTTCACTGTGATGTCAAATAACACAGTATACAAGAAACAATATATATCAATACATTATAGTGCATTTTTATAGTGAAATCATTTATTTTTCTTCTAAAAGGAACAATTGTGGTGGTTTTACTGGGGTGGGTGGTCACATAAAGACACTACAACTTTTTTTTTTTTTTTTTTTTTTTTTTTTTGTAATTGAGACAAGAATCTACAGAAGCATATAAGCAGAGGATAACCACTCAAGGCAATGACAATTTATTATTCACCCTCTTCATCTAACCTAATGTATACGAATGCCAGATTCGTCTGTTATCATTTAACATTTCTCAAAGTCCTGGAAATCGTGTGTAGTGACTTTGAACAAAGATACCCTCTAGTGGTTACATTTTTAATACAAAATAGATATCATTTGCTCCTCAGAATGAAGTATTTGCTTAAGAACTGAAGAGATGAAAAGAGCATTCTTTCTTTTCCTTTTCCTTTCTATCAGCAAAGGGAAATAACCTTGGGTTTCTCTGATCTCTGACAAGTTAATTGCATTCCTTCTTTTATCACTTCGAGTACATGCTGACGCTTCCTAGTCTCTTGGACCTGTTCTGGACAGATATGACAAAAACGAGTCTCCTGAAATAGACGTACAATCAGCTCTTGGCCTGTTTTCAGTGAAAATATTTTTGTCTTATTTTCCTTCAATGTCAATATAAAGTGGACTGGATATAAATTATTGCAGAAATGTTTTCTACAGTTGAAGCAAAGGGCTCGTATCCAGGGCACTGGATTATACTCCAAGGTTTGTCAATGAATTTAACCTTTGACTATATATTTAAACATTGCATGCCTCAGTTTGAAAAAGGTTTAATAATGCTTCACTCACAGCATTTTTCTGAGTGTTACTTATGTATCTTTTTAAATCTCTTAAGTGTGGGCAGAAAGAAGCACAAGTCCACACCACTGCCTGTAGTTTCTGTTCAGAGATGAAACAGTGAAGAAATGTAATTATGCATCTTTTTCAGGATATACGTATTCCTGAGGCTGAGACTATTCAGAGAATCTAATCTCTAATCTAATCTGCTACATCCATAGGCAATTTAGTCTTTTCTTGGCCCATCTGACAGTAATTATTTCAGCATCCACCAACACTGAAGAAAAAGATTTTGCAGAAATTATGTATTTTCAAATAACGTATTAAAAAGTTATCACAGGAAAACAAATATCTACAGGTCATTGGAGTGGCCAGTGTACCCCAATACTTGGTGCCCTGCAGATACTATAATGTAGCTTGATTAAAATAATTTTTCACTTTGATGTATTGCAAGTACCATACACATATTCACTTAAAGTCTACATGTAAAAACTAGTTACCTTTGGCATCTTCTTTGTTTATGAAAATAACGTGAAAACGTGATGGGTGATCCAAGGATATCATCAGACAGAGATCAGTTATTTGTGCTATTCATAAAGTTTGAGGGAAAGAAATAAAAATATGGGAGAATGGGAGGAGGAATAAAATTTGTGTGATTGGAAAGGAACCAAAAATATCAGCCAGTTCTCTTTGTACAGGGCAAAAAAATAACAAAAATATGACAACTCCATCTCTTGTCTGGCTAGGTAATCTATAGCAAGTTATAGATTAGGTATAGATATAGGTATTTAAATATATAGATTAGGATTAGGTATAGATATTAGGTATAGGTATTTAAATTAGATAATTTAAATATATGTGTGTATACTTTTTTTTTTTTTAAGTTTGATAACTATTTTAGAGAGTATTATCTCTGAATTTTAATCTTGGAAATACTATCCTATGTGCATATGTTCATTTGAGCTGTACTTTCATGTACATTGTATTCATTGTATGTGCCTGTTTATTGTCAAATATGTATAGTTACCCACCAAACTGAGACTTGAAGAATCAAAAGGAATTAATATTGACATGTGTAGTAATTATTTGCTATGTACTATCATGAGCTTAAAAAATAACCACAACAACAAAATGGTCCTTAAACAGGTTAGCTCAATTTCTCCTTTAAAGCTCCTCTACTATTCCATACCAGAATAGTTCTCAGACACAAGATTTCAGATTAAAAAAAAAATAAATAAATAAAAAGGCTAACCTTAGTGAAGCCCTGTGCTTCTTTAGATCATATGCATTTCAGAACAATATATTGTTCTGAAATAGGCTATATTTTCTTTTTTTCTCTTCTTTTCTTTTCTTTTCTTTTCTTTTCTTTTCTTTTCTTTTCTTTTCTTTTCTTTTCTTTTCTTTTCTTTTCTTTTCTTTTCTTTTTCCTTTCCTTTCCTTTCCTTTCCTTTCC
>CM021701.1:35554332-35576301 GCA_011074415.1 Stictonetta naevosa | reverse complement strand
CCTTTCCTTTCCTTTCCTTTCCTTTCCTTTCCTTTCCTTCCCTCTTTTTCCTCTTTTTCCCTTTTTCCTGTTCTTTTTCCTTTCCTTCTCCAGCAGTAAATTGTGACTGTGTTTATATCCATAAGAGAGCTGAGTGTGGTACAAGTTTTAGCCACTACAGAAAAATGTATTTGCTATCAGTAATTATATTGCCTGGAATGGTAAAAATTGCTCGTCACTGTTTTACAGCTGTCTGAAGGACATTCTATATATTTCTGTATTCTGTATACATTCAGCTTTTTATACTATTTTATTCCATTCTTCATGTCCATCAGATTCTTGAAGAATATCAATCAGGGTGGAAAGTACTTCCATTATAGCAGACCTCCCCTAGGTAAAACACTCCATTACCAAAGCTATAATGCATTAATTGTGCAATAAAATGTGATTATTCTTCATATTTTTATGAAATGCTGAAGCTGACCTCAGCTTTATAAGGCAATGTGAAAGGATGTGAATGGATCAGGAAATACCATCATATGTTCACTTTGTGGGATTTAAGCCAATTGGCATAAGCCAGCATCAATCCAGAAGCCATATGTGTGTTGCTAAGCCTATGCTAATAAGACCTGCTGAGAGGCTACAGAGTTAGCATGCAGCTTATACTCTCACTTTCAGCACATGAATCAAGCCTTTTCTGCAATGGAGTGGCTAAAGAGCTCCAAAGAGATAAGTCTAACCTTTGAAATCCCCCTTTCTTTCTTTCTGTCTTTCTTTCTTACATATGAGCATTTTTATCTTTCATTTTATAATTATTTCATAATTATTTCAAATCTTGACAAAATTATTCCTTACAAAAAGTTAGTGTGTTCTTACACTAGCTATTAAACATGATTCATTTAATCATTGTGATATTAAAACTCTGACTGGATAGTTTAGTTTTGCTATTATGAAGGAAACATGCTCATTTTATTACCAAGACATAACTGGAAAGAAGATTTTATGAAAATATAATTAACTGTACACTTGAAAAGTCACCATTAATAAAAATAAACATGTGTATTATTAAGCCCATAAAGAAAATCATTAGTGACACTTTCAGATGTTCTTAAAACCACTATTCTAAAATGCAAGTATAATGCATTTAATCTGAAAGATACAGCAGATTCCTTGTCCACTGTGACAGAGGAAAAACCTTCAGAACTTTATGTCATTACCTCAATGTTTGAATTATGAGGTGTTAGAGAAAAGAAGCTTCATCAGTTTTAGTCATAGTAGTTGCTCATCAAGTATCCTTCAATGTTTCATCAAAATAACCAATTTTTCCAGGGTTACTATGATGCTTCTTTTATTCCCAGAAATAATTATGAGTTTAGGGAAACTTTTCAGTTCTTTCCATTTCTCTTTGTCCCCCTTGTCATCAGGAGAGTGTCACTAGAGGATATTAATATGATAATAACTCAAGAAGTGGCAGAAACGTAATTAGTACCTAACTTGTCTACTAAGAAAGAACTCAGAATTGCTAATTATTCCCAATGAAAATATTTGGTAAAATTAATTTTCTTATTTTCACAGTGTCTTGAAAACCTTATTTCTAACCACACAATCTTCAACCCTTTCTTTTACTCCTTAATGGAAATAAGTTGGTGGATGTAAATGGCTGATTTCATTTATTGTTGATTCAGGGTAAGAATCTTGTACACTTAAACTACGAGTAGTCCAAGAAGTCAAAACATAAGGAGTTAAGGTATAGTAAATATTTCCAAAGAAATATAGTCCCAAAACACATTGGCCCTGATTCTTATTTACATAAAGGCCCCTTTACACATTCTGGCAGCAAAAAGAATAAAATGTATTTAAATATAATTTATGACCACTCTAAGGCTTTTTATGCTGCCAGAACTGTGTAAATGAAAATCAGGTCCATTATGTTGAAGGTGTTTTTATTTATTTTTTTATTTCAGCTGTTGCAATGTATATATGAAAAAAAAAAAACATTTATTTACATCTTTGTAACTCCTACACTATCCTTTCCAAAAAAAAATTATTAATCAATGCCAACAGCACAAATCTAGGGTTTAAAAGCCAAAAAATAAATTGGAATTAAAATAGAGAAGAAAAGTTAAATTTATCCTCTTTTAAACGTAATAAAAGACAGGTACATTTTATGAAATGCAATCAATTCAAAATACCTCACTTGATTTTTCTTTCTGTATTCTGAGAAGCTGTGATAGAGCATGCTAAATATCAGATAGAATGGTTTTGGAAGGGGAAGAAAAGGGATCAACTGAAATATGGCTGGCAGAAAAACCAAGCTTCTGACTAGTCCTAACTGTAAAGCAGCTATAGATATTTCACAATGAAAAATGAAAATGATGGAATAAGTTATGTTAAATATTATTTATAGTTCATTTATTTTGAAGAAAATGCATTATGAGGGCAAATGTTTAAGTGTTGTATTTTTTTTTTTTTTTCTGTTTGTTTTTTTGTTTGTTTGGCTTTGCTCTAATAAAACATGTTTGTTGGACAGAAAGGTCCAGTGAATTGCACTGTAGTGACTCTGTCCCTTACAGGTAACTGCAGACGAATGTTTCTGTTTGACTACAGTTCAGTTTCTGGGCAAGTTGCACATAGCCTGAATTCAAGGACTTGTACTGTCTGCTTTGAAAGTCCTTTCTCTAGGCCTTCTCTTACCTGCATTTCTAGGCCTTGGCCTTGCAACATTTAAAATTTCTTTTTCCTTATTTTTATGCCAAGATTCCAATGGATTACAGCTTCTCCTTCTGTAGTAAAACACACTTGATTTCATTCCCATTGGAACCTGAAGCCACAGAAAACAGAAGATGGCTTGCCTCTTTAAGAAACATATTTATATTTTTCTGACTTAATTTGTGATTAAATGTCACAAGTCTTCTGTGACATTTTGAAGTTTCCCTGTTATTATCTTCAACCTATAGGAACTAAAAGTCTTCAGCTCTCCTTGGCAGTGCTTTCATACTTTGAGATTATTCCAGTCAACTCCCCAAAGCAGTGAAATAGTGGATCCTGTTGGTAAACTCGGTTTGTACCCCTGTTGGAAAGAGAACAAAATCCTGTCTCTGCCCTCTCTCTTCTTTTAATTCACTCTTCATGTCTTAACTTTTTCTTACCCCCAGTCACCCATTACTCCTATAGCCAATACTAACAGACTCCCTGTTCTTGCAAGGACTCTTCTGGGACAACTAAATGCCCAGGAACCTCAGATAAGTTTGGAAAGTTTTCTCCAGTCACTAAAGTGGGCAACATAGCTTCCTGGATTCAGGTATAATGAAAGTGAGTACCTGGCTTGTTTAACCTGTTAGTGGCTTGTGCTTGTCTGCTTAACCAGCAAAGGATGAAGTAAAACTTAGATTCTTAACCCCATAATCCTACTTGAATTTTCTTCTGATATTATTAGAGATCTCATAACACTGAGTGAAAAATAGATGCTGCCAACTATCATGAAAAGAATGTGGAAACTTTTCCTCTTAACACAAACATTCTTTATCTTCACAGACAGAGACTCACAGAAAAAATAAATAAATAAATAAATAAATAATAATAAAAAAATAATGTCTTGGTGGAAAGCCAAATGGCAGTGTGAGGTAAAGAATGATTAATAGTCAGACCAAGAACATAATATTCAGACATAGTTACAAAATAAATAAATAAATAAGTTACCTTTATGTGTACATGTAAATCAGGAATATTTAATATATAGAATCCTTTTACTGTATCATATGGAAATTTTACTAATTTGATACTATTTTTTTCTGCCCCCCCTAATTTATAAAAAAATATATATTTCTTTATTGCTTTTAAAGTTCGTATCTGATTATATTTTAAGGACCGGGATACCCAATGTGCCTGCATATCAGTAATTGCTATTATCAATACTGGTGTTTAATCCTCCAAGAAGCATATAGATATGATTGGACATTATTTCATTCAACATGGAATATTTAGTTGTCCAGTTTCCAATATATTTCCAGTTAGACTTTCAAAGAGTTTTATTTCAAACAAATTTATTTGTCTGTATTTCAAATTATCTTATTTATAATAGTTTGTTTACAGTATGCATTTCTTAAGTGCAAAACATAAAGGACTTTAAATGACTTTAGTGTAGTCTGCTTGAACTTCATTCCATTTTAATTACCAAGTTGATTCAAAACAATACAGTAGAAGTCATTTAAGATCACATAAACATGCATATGATTGAATAGATCTCAGATGTTTTGAATGGCCAAAAGTTCACAAGCCATATCCACCAATACAATTTTTCCTTTAGCTGACAGAACTGATAAAGAGCTATGATTGAATGAATGAGGACCACAGTTTCCCGTATTGCTTTAATATGTTTTGCAAAGTTTCTGAAACTTAGTGAAAGTTTTAAAATAAGCTGGTACTGTTCTCTTCCTAGAAGCAGATTGTCCTGATAATTCTTTTTTTGGCTTGTTTGTTTGTTTGTTTGTTTTAAAAAAAAGGCTGACTTTCACCAAAACTCCTCTCTTACTCCCTCTCTTCAGAAGAAGAGGGGAGAAGAAGGTATTATGGAAAGAAAAAAAAAAGGTTCATAGGTTGAGATAAGGATAATTTAATTAAAGGGAAAAACAAAACAAAACAAAACAAAACAAAACAGAAAAACTAGCAAAGGACGCATGGAAGCACAGAGAGAGAAACAAAAATAAATAAATAAATTATTCTCTACTTTCCATCAATAAGCAAAGTTTGACCACTGCCTGGGAAGTGGGGCCTCAATACATGTAGTGATTGTTTGGGAGGACAGATATCATAATGAGAGTCCCCTCTCCTCTTTCCTTTTCCCACCTTTTATTGATGAGTGTGACATCATATGGCATGGAATGCCCTTTGGTTGGTTGAAGTCAGATGCCCTGGTGATGGCCCCTCCCGACTTCTTGCCCTCTCCCATCCTACCGGCTTTGCAGGGGCTGGATGGAGTTTTGGTGCTGTGTCAGCACTGCTCAGCAATAGACTAAACACTGGTGTGATACCAATGCTATTCTAGCTACAAGAGCAGAGCACAGCACTATATGGGCTACTGCAGGGAAAGTTAACTCCATCCCAGCCAGAGCCTGTAATATAATTCAGCAAAGCATTTGTCTAATATTAAATATTACATAAGTTGGATCTATGTATATAACTATTATGACTGATGGTTGGGAACAGGATTTTTACCATTGATCAAAATTTCTCTGGGTTACCCGACTTTTTTTCAGAATGGTTTTCTAAATTATATTGTATTATTCTTATTTTTCGCATTATTGGTTCATGCATAAGGTAATTCATTGCTGTTTCCATCCCTTGAAAAGACAGAAATCTTCTCATTGACACACTATTGTGCTAAGCACATCCCAGAGCACAACCAAGACACACAGCCATGTAGACAATTAGTAGATTCAACCAGACTAAAGGGCATGAAGAAATGGTGAGACTGTTGTTGACGTGATGGGTGGTTTTCACTGAGAGTCGCAGCCTGAGGTTTAAAGACTCTTGTAGGCATCATGGTACAAAATAGTTTTTATTGAGCTATAAATGCTGAGGTAGTTTTTTGAATCCATATAGAGTGTATTTTCCCAACCAGTTGGGAGAAAGGATGAAAGGAGGTAGCTGAAATGTGAACACTAAAGGTCAACCCAAGGTCACCCAGGAGGATAGTTGCAAACACAGAGATGGTCTGGTCTGCAGAATGTGTCCTTGCTTCAAATCCACCAGGTTGCGTTGCAGAACTTTCCCATGACCTTCACACAGGGAAAGAGAAATAATCAGTAGACCTGTCAGAGCAATGCTGAGGTGATAAAAGACTTCTGTTTCAGTGACATAATAGATGTCACACCTAACAGAGAGAGATGGAAACCTGGAAATATCAGCCAAGTGAGAATCAGAGTACTGAAAACTAAGTGTGAACCCAAATCAACCTATTTATTCAACAGTATTTGAACAGACTATTTGTTCAACAGCCTATTTGTTCAACACTAATTGCCACCAGTAATTTTCTAGTCTGATATTCAAAAATAGAGCTTAAAAAAAGAAATATTGTACTGTATCCACAGGACTGCCTGCATTGGATTCATAAATAAACAAAAAACACAAAACCAAAAACCAAAAACAAATATCTTCTTCAAAGCCTAAAAGTAATTAGTATAACAGCCTTAACTTTCTAGAAGGAAGCTTATTTAGCAGGATAGGTGAACTCAGCCCAAACCATACCACAGTTTACCTTGTTTACTGTGTGTTTGTTCTGATACTAAAACTGAATGTCACCCCTTTATGACAACAGAAAATATTCCTTGAAAACATACAGAGATTATAGTAGAGCCAAATTCTTCCTTGTCATTAAAGGACAATGAAAAGAGTATGGAAATACTTAAAAATGCAAACCTGTACAAGTTAAGCTAAAATAACAAAGATATTATCTGAACTAAACCAAAGACCTGAAGTCTCTGTTTCGGTAATTGTTTCTGTGTATGTCTCTACAAGCCAGACTTGCATACCTAGGTACCATTTGCAGAAAGGAGGGCCTGGGAATCCATACTGCAGACAGGAGGTGAATGAGGGGGAGGCTTCTGCACACAGGATGAAGTTTGTTAATCATCTGTCTCTTCTGTTTTGCCAAACTGATGAAATTCTTTGACAGATTTGGAGTCCTTTCAGCGTGCCTTTGGAGAGCTGAACATTCATTACCTCCTATTACAAACACATTGTTTTACTGAGGCAAAGATCTCTTGTGATACTGAGCAGAACCAGAAATCAGGTCATTTATGACAATGTTTATATATTTCCTACAAGGCTTTTTTCCCCCTGTAAAATGCACATCTAATTTTCCCTGATGAATGATATCAGAGACCTTCATAAACATCTTTCTTTTACTATAGTGCAGGTGTGGTTGTTCACCTGAGTCAATATATGTAACACAATTAATTGAAATAAATCTGGAAATGTTAAACAGCTGCAACTTTTTTGAGGGGGGGAAATAAAATGTTTTATGGACACAGATCTATTGTCACCCCCTGCACAGTCACATTTTCACCTGCACACATAAACACACGGACACTCATCATATACTACCCTGTAGCCATTCTCAATAGCATTCATTCCACTTTAAACCACCTGTCAAAACAGCCATTTAATTAGGTTAAGCTGTTTGGCTTTGTGAAAAGCTTTTACTGTACTCTGTTGTCCTTGCTGTAAAATTAATAGTTAGACCAACTTCTGAGGGGGGACAGGTTTCCACTCTTGTGAAAATCAAATTAAAGCCACATTTGCCAAACAGGATTAAAAAAAATAATAATAAAAAAAAATCCTGGTGTCTGAAACTTTGAAAGCAACACTTCATTAATTATATTTTTTTTATAGTGCCAAATTATGTATAGAAATGGAACCACAGCTGCAAGGAAGCTGAGACCATAACGTATAGCACATGTCACCCTTGCAGTTGGTAGGGCAGTCACAAGATAATGAAGCCATCAAAGGACTTGCACTTTACTCCGCACAACCTATTTGTTGTCCATGTCACTGAGGAAGATGGAGAGCCTCTTCACTTTACTTTGATCTTACCTTTAGGAAAGTCTGATTCTTGTGTCTGTCAAGGTAATTTTGAGCTGGCATTGTGTATCACAAGCTCTGTGAATACCAACTAATCTGGGACTTGGAATACCCTGTGGTATTGATCTGTCAGAATAAACTTTTTGTCAAAACATTCAGATAAAGAGTATGTCTAGGAAAAAGGGAGTGTCATTAGACTATGATTACATCCTGGTAAATTTTAAGGAATGCATAGTCCTATCTGGAGAAATAGTTTTATTTCAGTGGAAGCAGAATTGCTTCCCACATCATCATCCCATTCCCACATCACTATTGTGGTTCAGCCCCAGCAGGCAGCTCAGCACCACACAGCTGCTCACTTATACTCCCCAAGTGGTATGGGGGAGAAAATCTTAAAAGTGTGAGAACTCATGGGTTGAGATAAGGACGTGTTATTAAGTAAAGCAAAAGCTTAACAATTAGGCAAAGCAAACTAAGGAATTCATTTGCTACTTCCCATCAGCAGGCAGGTGTGTAACCATGAGCCCCAGGAAAGCAGGGCTCACCACATGGAATTGTTTCTTGGGAAGATAAATGCCATCACTCTGAACATCCTCCTTTACCCCAGCTTTTATTGTTGAACATGGTATGGGATATTCCTATGATCAGTCTGGATCAGCTGTCCTGGTTGTGTCCTCTCCCAGCTCTTGGAGTACCCCCAGCCTCTGTGTAAGCACTGCTCTGCAACAGCTAAAAACATCGGTATGTTATAAGCACTATTTTCACCAAAAGTCCAAAACATACCATCATATGAGCCTCTACAAAGAAAATTAACTCTATCTCAGCCAAAATAATGACAGTCACCTATTCTACCTTGATCTGTCTGATTTTCTTCAGGCTTGTGAGATTCTTAAATATAATTGGAGAAAGGCTTCCATTTACTATAATAGTTAATGGCACTTTCTAATATGCTCATTACAGTACTATGCCAAGGATCTCTTTAGTATGTGGACCAGGTTCTATAAACTTATTTAAAAATAGCATGGTCCCTGAGGTGTTTACAATCTAATTAAGACAATTATGAAAGAGGTGGTCAAATAAAACTTACTTGAGAATGCATAAGCAGGCTTTAAAATTTTAGTTTTGTATAGTATAAAATGGTTACTTATATGTATTGACTAATAAGATTTTGCCCAATTTATTTGTTTTTATAGTAATTATATGGTAATAAATTTATTTCATCCAAACGGTAGCATCTCCAGTGCCTTCAAAATAAAATTTATATTAAAAAAAAAGATTATAATTAAAAATAATTAATCTTATGATAGTTGGACTTTAATAAATAAATAAATATCTTATTTTAACTGTTGTCTTGGTTTGACTGCTCACAGTGGGGTGGGCCACTTGAGATAAGATGAATTAGCTAGGTTTTATCAACAAATTTCAAGCATACCATGCTCTTAAATACTTAGGTCTGCACACAGAAAGATTATCCAAAGGCATACCTATCCTAAAGCTACAAAAATATAGAATTTAGATCAGGCTTTAAATATTGCCTGTCTTTGGTACATCTGTGAAATGATATTTTCTTCCTGGTTCTCTGGATGCACTTTCACTGAGACCCTTAATTTTCTTTCTTCGGTGTAAGCCAATTGCAATCTACCTTCCAAAGGCATCAGAAACTGATTTGGAACAAGACAACAATGTTGACTTTATCCTTTCTTTTTAAAATCTAAAATGTGTAGTGTTTTTATCTTTTCCTCCAAGATTGTTTCTCTTTTGTTTTTATTTGTTATTGCTGTTTTCTGCAAATTTGTGTGAGATAAGTGAGGTATGTCTTTATCTTCCAGGCTTTTATTACTCTTGCATGTTTTGTTTTCTTAAAGTCTTTCTAACTCAAAGATACTGTTTTAGCTGAACAGAATCTGTGGTTTGCCAACATGCTCTCTGGAATGTGTGATCAGTTGTAGCTTTCAGCTTCTGTGCAGTCATATATGTAGAGTTCCTTCTCCAATAACCAGAAAATAACACAGAGACAATTTTATTTTATTTTATTTATTTCATTTCATTTCATTTTTTAATATTTTATTTTATTTCATTTCATTTCATTATTTTATTTTATGCATAATTCGGCTTAGCTGATATCAGTTCTCTGGATTCAAGGGGATTTTTACTTCAACAAAGTTGATGTCATTTGTTGGACATTTATTTACTTGTTTTATTTTTTGTAGAATTGCTGAATAATTTCTGCTTTGCAGAACATTGTTTGTAGACTGCTATGTGAAGTCTCCTCACTTGATGATTTATTGTTTATTTTTAAGATGATACTTTTTTTTTGCAGTTTGATACTATATCTAATAAAGATTTGCTAAAAGAAATCTCACAGTCCTCAAAGTTCCTAAGCATATAACACTTCAGTTTCCCTGTTTGTCAGAACTGATGATCATGTAGCTACAGGGCAAGTTGGTCTAGTGAGCTGATTTGATATATCTCCAAAAGGAATGCTTCTGTTACTTTCATGGAGCAACATATTCTCACCATTGACTTTGATTTTTCAAAACTTTCCAAAGTTTTGTAATAACGGGTACACCTTTTTTTTTTTTTTTTTTTTTTTTTGTGTGTGTGTGTGTGCGTGTGTGTGTGTGTGGAAGATTTCATGTAGATTTCCTTACAGCACAGTAAAAGTGCCAGTTGCTGCTCTTCTTGACCTACCTTGCCAGTACAAAGTACATTGAGCATGTTGTCCACAGAGGAAACGTCCTTCTGTTGGTCACACTTTCCATCTTGTTCTTTTCTATCCATGTGTGCAGCACGCAAGATTTCAGTCCAACAAGTCTAAATTAAAGACCTTAAAATTGCTAGCCTGGATTCTACAGGTACAAGGCATTTGGATTCCCATTTTCAGGTCATATGTCTGGATATTTATACTCTTGTATTTACTATTCTTTACTATAAAATAATGGCTAAACTTCTATGTCCTTGTTACTCCTTTGCTTTCATCAAGCTTTCATAAGCTTTTGTGGCTTTCAAATAAACATCAGATTTTCGTTAAAATCTCCTCATAAATTGAGAAGTGTGATGAAAATAAAGAAGTCACAGATCAGTTAGGATGCTCTTCTAATATACCCATTCTTAACTTGTCACACAGAGTCATTGACCAAGAACCCATGTCCAAGGGGCATTTTCTATTCTGGATTCTGATAAGGACAATGCACTACTTAACTAACAGTCCATGAATATAAGACAGCAATTAGATTTAATATATCTGAATTTATATAAGCAAGCAATCTAGTTAGTGCTGAGCTACGGACTGAAACTCAATTGAGAATCCTCTCTTCACTTGCCCAATCAGTCTAGGGTTGCATAACCTCATTCACTTTGGGAAAATTCAGTGCTGGGTTGTGTGTTGACTCAATATCGTATTCTTACTATTTTCGTATATCCTCACAGTTGTTGCACTACTGCTGTTAAAGTTTTAATTTTGTACTGGCTCATGGTGTGATGGTTAATGCTTGTTCTTCATCAAAAGTGTAATGGATGTGAACAGTAATTGCATAGAGTTAAAAGGGGTTAATTGGGCACACAAGCTTCTCTGCAGGTTGTCTGCTTGGCAATAAAATCCATTGGCATGGCAAAAAAGCATCTTCTCAGTAAAAATACAAAGCCTCTATGTAACACACAAAACATACTGACATCATTCTGACAGAAAGAACACTATGCTAAGCCACTACTATTGTCATGGGGAATTATTTTATAAACATCTACAAAGCACTTAGTTAATTTTTTTCACTTTTTATACCAGTGAAAGACAGGAACAACAACAAAAAGTTGCTTTCAGAGCAACATATATTTTATAACTCAGTGAATGCAATACCAAAAAAAAAAAAAAAAAAAAAGTTTTCTATACATTTGTATGATTATCTGTGTATTACCTTCTTTACCACATTTAATTCTTCTTATTTTCACTTTATAGCTTTTCAGGAGAACAATGACCATTGTCTGAAAATCATAAGGCACCAAATAAGCACTAGTCACAATCCTATATCTATGTGTACATATACACCTGTAGCTGCTGCTGCCTGAAAAGTTTGCTTGGGCATTAAGTCTATAAAGGCTCTGTGTCTTGATAACCCTACAGGACTGCAACTGATGGCAAAGAGGCAGATGACAACACTTCTCCTAGTGTGAAAAGCCCTGTGCTATCAAAGCAGTTGACATTAATGGGCTTTCCATGGCACCTTTGTGATAAAAGTACTCTGCAATGACAGCGGAAGACTCAAATTCTTACCATTTCTATATACTAAAATAAAGCTCCATCATCTGTGTCTCTCAAGGGAAAAAGAAAAATGTATTCTGTGATGATGCTTAAGGGTTGGAGTGACTTTAAGGTATAATTATACTTCTACTTTTTTAGTTGTACAAGAAGCATATATACTTTATTAAGCTTATATAAACGATGTTGCATATGGTGCTTTGGGGAAGGTGGGACTGATTTCTGTATGCATATAGGTAAGTAGCTGAGCCCTTTTTGTTTACACATTCATTTTCCTACCTGAGAATCAACCAGATGAGAAAATCACAGGTAACATGCACAATATCTGCACATACAATCTGACTTAAGCCTATGGATGTGCACAGGAGGCAGGACTGCATCCTCTAGATATGTTAAAAAGGCTTGTTGTAATCAGTTACACAGCTCTGTCTGCTAATTAATTCTGAACCTGTGTAACTGCCCACTTCAACCTTCCACTGTTTGATACACTCAGAGGGACAAAACAAGTTGATGATCTTGCTTTTAGCACATTTTTCAACAAAGTGTTCTTATAAGTGCCTACTGGAAGGAGTCCAGAGGAGGGCTACGAAGATGATTAGGGGATTGGAGCACCTGTAGTACGAGGACAGGCTAAGAGAGCTGGGCCTGTTTAGCCTAGAAAAGAGAAGACTGAGAAACCTCATCAATGTGTATAAATACCTGAAGGGAGGGTGTCAAGAGGATGGAGCCAGTCTCTTTTCAGTTGTGCTCAACAACAGAATGAGAGGCAATGGGCACAAACCAAAGCACAAGTGGTTCCAGCTGAATCTGAAATAGCATTTCTTTACTGTGAGGTGACCGAGCACTGGGACAGGTTGGCCAGAGAAGTTTTGGAGTCTCTTTCTCTGGAGATATTCAAAACCCACCTGGATGCCATCCTGCACAATGTGTTCTATCTAGGTAATCCTTCTTGGCAGAGGGTTTGGACTAGATGATTTTCAGAGGTCCCTTCCAACCTCAACCATTCAGTGATTCTGTGAAGCTTTAAAAAAAAGTAAAAATAAATTCCCTGTGTGCTCCTCCCAGGCTTTATGCCCACACAAAGAACTGACACTCTCTGGCTGCAGATAAATATTGTGTTTGGAGGAATAGGAAAAGTAAACAAACAAACAAACAGAAACTTTTAAAAGTACTTTTTGTTCTATTCACTTACCAGAATAAATAAACAAATAAATAAATCTCTGCAGATCTGGTCCCCTGGCACTGTAAATAAGATATTTTTCCTTAGTAGTGTTGTGCATACTCACCACACATGTCTGAATATGGAGGCTGATCTTCTACTGTGAGTGAAAAACTTCCAACTAAAACATTTTGGGAGTGCTACTGTGAGGAAAGTATCTTTCCTTGAAGTGAAATTACAGTTATAAAGAAAATAATTGCCTATCACAGTTTCTTAATGCTGAGGTGAAAGCAATACAAATAAAATACAATTCTCACTGAGGTCTGCAATATGCTGGATTTCCTCTGGCAACTGCAGCTCAATTTTTTAAAATGTCAGTCTTATGTAACAACTGGAAAAATTATAACAAAACCATTGCTTAGTACAAAAATCCTAGAAGTAAAGATGTGCTAAGCATTGAGACATTTAGACTGGGCATCAGGAAAAAAAAAAATCTTGACCATGAATGTAGTCAAACACTGGAACAGGTTTCCTAGCTAGGTGCCTGATGCCCCATGCCTGTCAGCCTTCAAGAGATGTTTCGGCAATGTCCTTACTAATAACTTTAACTTCTGGTTAGCCCTGAAGAGGTCAGGCAGCTGGACTAGATGATCTTTGAAGGTCCCTTCCAACCAAAGTATTGTATAGTGTTGTATTGTATTGTATTCTACTGTATCCTATTGTATTCTGTTCTGTTCTGTTCTGTTCTACATTTGGGACACTAAATCTTAGAGATTGCTTTAATTTTCAAGTACCATGTACAGATTCAGAAGAAATTGTTGAGAGGCTGAAGTAAATAGAGAAAGCACATTTTCTTTCTAGAAATTTCAATTTTTAGGCAAGTGTGGGCACAGAAAATGTATCATGCCAAGCACTCATTGGGGCTTCCAAGGTGCCCAGAGCAGGTGAGCACAGAGAAATATAACCTGATATATACCATGACAAATCTCACTCTCTTTGGACAGTAATGAACATAAGTAGGGACAGAGAAGAGGATCACTGTTCCTTTAATACCTAAATACCTGCTTCATCCATACCTATTTTAAAATAAAAAATCCATACATATTTTTAAATGGTGAACTCCTGGTGAATTTACATAGTTCTCTTTGAGCTATATATGTAGCAATGCTGACTTGGGTATACAGTGAAACTTGTCTCAAGTCCTACCCTGGAGAAGTGGGAGATGTGTTGCTTTGCAAAGAGGGTCTCAGGTAAAGGTCAGCTAAAATCATACAAGAAGACTTGTGGATCATTTAAAGCATTTTCTCAAGAGAATGAGGTGTTTACTGGACATGTGATTGAGAAACTTTTACTGCTTTTCATGAAAGTCAGGGTTTCAGTGAGGTGAGTTTTCAGTTGCAGCAAAGCAGACTATTGTGAGTGGTTATTCTTTCTCTAGAGATGCCTTGAGCCAGTAAGTCCTTAATGGTACAGGACAGGAGGAACAACAACCTATTAGGTTAAAGCACAAAACAAACAAACAAACAAAAAAAACTTCATATTGCTCCTGGACTTCTGGACTTTTGGTGGCGGAGTGTCTCAGGTGTCAATGCATCTGTGCACACCCTCATGTAATGCAGGAATCCTAATAATAATACATCTTAATGGGGCATCTAAATAATAGTTCTCACCTGGACTTTAATGTGGGCATCTTGCTTTGTATTTACGAGTCTTGGGGCTGCAAAGCTCTAGATAGCCAAGGAAAACAACGTAATGTGACATTTAAGCAAACTCTGTACTATGCTTGCGTGTACTGTGAGTGTCCATAGACTAGCCTTTACGTTTTTTGTACATTCTGAGTCACTTCTGTCTACCTTTGAAATTGGTGTCCATAAAATGAAAGATTAATGAGACCATCTGAAGCCATCCCTCACGCAAATAACATTCATCCCCTCATCACTCTGCCTCTACAGCAATGACATTTAGCTTGCTTCACACAATGCTGACTGATATTACAGATCATGAAGGGTCACTTCCCACAGCCTCCCTATTCTAAAACTCATATACCTGCACAAAACTAAGCAAGATTCAGAATCAGCAGAGATTTTTGAAAATTCATTGCCCTGCATAAACTGTTCAGCCTGAATGTCTACTCAGGGGAAAAGTCAGAAACAATCATTGTGTCAATGCCCAGCTCTTACCTTTGAAAGAGTTAATTTCTTATTGCCTACTAACCAATTAAAATGTAGTCAAACTCCTTAACAAGTCACAACAGATCAACAAAATAATGTCTCTAAGCAGACTAGGTTTCCTAAATTATTTCCTGGTGTTTTAAGTACTTTTATTTATTTTTTTCTCTGAAAAATAATCCAAAATACAATTTTTGCTTTGTGTATAAAAGGCAATTTTGCAGAAGAAATAAAAGAAGGGGAGGCATGGGGGGAAGAAGACAAGAAAGAATGGACAGGAGGCAATGAGGGAGTGAGACGAGGAAGCAAGAAGGAAGGAAGGAAGGAAGGAAGGAAGGAAGGAAGGAAGGAAGGAAGGAAGGAAGGAAGGAAGGAAGGAAGGAAGGAAGGAAGGAAGGAAGGTGCGGGAGGGAGGGAAGGAGGTAGGGAATGAGGGAAGGAGGGAGAAGAAAAATAAGAAAAAGAAAAAGAAAAAAAGAAAAAGAAAGAAAAAGAAAAAGAAAAAGAAAAAGAAAAAGAAAAAGAAAAAGAAAAAGAAAGAAAAAGAAAAGGAAAAGGAAAAAAGAAAGAAAAAAAAGAAAGAAAAAGGAAAAAAAAGGAAAAAAAATAAAATTTTAATTTAAAAAAAAAAAAAGGAGAATGAATAAGAGAAAAGAATGGTACAGAAGAGTATCTGGCTAACTTATAAACAAAGTATATTCTCTAAAGTACAGGAAACTGCAGGGTCCTACATACTCAGCAAACTCATGTGTTAAGTGATTTATATTACGGAAGAAGATGCATCCAGCTATATATTCTCATGGCCTGTTTATTTTGATTATGAAGGAAACTACAAATCTGTAACTCTTAACTTATATAGTTCATTTTCCCTTAGTTAACTATTTAACTAAGAAACATCTGGTAACCTGCCATATGCAATCATCTCATTCTATAGATTTTCATTACAAGTTCCTTGTCATTATAATATCCAAAAGACCCTTGTTATTAGGGGAAAGGAAATTAATCTGTGTCCCATTGTTCCTATGCTTCTTTCACCCTCCTCTGGGAGTTTCTGTGGCGCAACATAGAGCATACATTAAAGCAGAGATATTTTAATGGATCATTTGATTTCTTACTGGAGACTTCAGCAAAAGACATATTTTGCTGTGGTTACTGGTAAGCACAAAATATATTAAGGGATATGACACGAACGTTTTTATATCCAAGTTAATCTGTGCCTCTACAAAATCCAAAGCAAGGAAGTTTAAGTTGAGAAGCTAGAGAGGAACTAATATAAATATAAACTAATATAAAAGGGGCCAGGTATTTAGACCTTTTGCCTTGGTTAAAGGAAGTTCTGCTTCTAGCTTCAATTAAGACCACAAAATGACTTAGGTTTCCTTCTGGTTACCAGCCATTGTTTTATGGTAACTGTCATCTGTTTTTTTGGGGTGCTCTCTTTCTTCCTGTTCCTCTGAAAGCAGAGCAAATGAAAAAAGGTTTTCTCCATCAGTATCATCACACTGAGTCATCATTGTTATCAGACTAAGTTAAGGAAATACTGTATTTAGCATAATAGACATAGGTATAACTCGTGTACCTTACCTAAAATTATTTAGGAAAGAATAGGGATCAAAACCATCTTAAATTTGGAGAACTAATCTTCAGGGATATTCTTGATAAGTGATAAATCTGGATAAAACAAAGTAGAAGAGGAAGATAATCCTTTCTGCTTGTTTCTAAACAGAATTGTTAGCTATTTTGTATACTAAACACAAGGATTGAACACTGTCTTCTTTCCCCTACAGATATATTTCTTTACCCTGTTTGAAGGAAAAATCAACATACCAAATCTAAGCAAAATAGATCAGTAAGGAAAGGGGTGTGGGGACAGTAAAATAAACAGAAAACAACCTAAATACAGGAACATTTGAAGCCTGATTTCTCTGTATGTATGTGTGTCAAGTAATAAAGGAAATGTAAAAAAAGTAATAATAGTGAGAAAATAAGTTGCAAATTTGAAAGTCAGGAGACTGGATATTAGAGTAGAGAGAAACTAATGATAAAACTTTGGGTGGGACAGTCTCATCATTAGAGACTCATTTCTCTCTCATCTCAGCTCCTGATATAAAATCCACTGAACTGGATCTTGGAAACTGTAAAGCTGATTGCTGAATTTGTTTGAAAAAAATGAGCTCTGTAGTTATTGCTGCTCACTCTCACTCTTTCCCACTCTGTCTTGCTCACTCACAGAGTCCATAGTTGGAACATAGGAAAAACATTTCTCAGCTAGCATGAGATTGTATTTTTGCTAGCATTTAACATTTCCATGGTCTGTGGTTACAGCGGAATTTTCTCCATAAAGTGATATCATCTCCACATGACTAAACCAGAACTGAGAATCGGGCTCAGGAAGAAAAACAGCTAAACATCCCTGACCACAGCCTGTATCAGGAAAGGTGACCTGAGACAACCAAACAAGGGGAGCAGGTGGAAGGGGAAAAGACTGACAACTGCAGAATAAATTAGTTGATTCTGATACTTTTAGATAGTTTGTGTGACCTCTAGTGGCCTTTGCTGCCTTCTGTGCCTCCACATCTTCAATTTGTGGAAGTCACCTGGACCTATTGATGCAGCAGCATATTTACATAGATGCTATATATACTGTTAGGTTTCTGTTGCAGAAGTGCCAGTGAGCCAGAGGTTGAGGCTAGATTTGACTAGTTTTTTCCTTAAATAAACACATCAAAAAAAAAATCTATTTTTAATTTAAATAAATATAGCAATTTCCCCTTTCTCCAGACAACCTCTCCCAATGGTTAAGATTGGAAGGGACTTCAGTAGGTGGTCTAGTCCAACCCCCTGCTCTGAGCAGGATCAGCTGCAGCAGGTTGCACAGATCTGTATCCAGTTGGGTTTTGAATACCTCAAAGGATAGATAATCCACAGCCTCTCTGGAAAATCTGTACCAATATTAAATCACTCTCACAGGAAAAAAAAAAAAAAAAAAAAAGTGTTTTGTTTTGTTTTCTTTTATTTTTTAATGTTTATACCAAGTAACTCCAACTGATAAATGCAAAGATATTTTAGAATATGAACAAGATACAATACATAAAGTAGAAGCAAATTAAATGATTTAAAAACTCACCTCTCCCACATATTTTTGTAGGGTGTATTTTCCTCCTTTCTTTCTCTCACTCCAGCAATTTCCAGGGCCTCTGAGCTGTAGCACACTCCATGCAACCCTCAGTCTGTGTGTGTTTGACGTGGCTACAGATTTGCTTCCTATTACTCTCGGGAGCCTTCTTATCTCTATTTCTACTGGATGCTTGCAGCTTTCTCCTTCTCTCTGTCCCTGCTGACCCCTCACACCCTGTAGCACCCATGGGCACTGCTGTTCCTAGACAAGCACAATCATCTCACCCTTGATCTCCAAAAGGAATCCAAAATTTAACAACAAGGAGAAGTTAAAGAGGTGCTCTTCTTCCCTGTTGTTTAGCCACTATTTTTTTTTTTTTTTTTTAACAAAACATAATGTATGTAATGTACTGCAGGATAAGAACAAATAAACCAGATACCTGTCACCACTTCTGTGTTTGTTGAATATACGGTATAGTTGGTAAACATTATTGCTAGCTTTCCAGTGTGCTGGTATGCTTAAATTAAGCTGGGATTTTTTCCAAAACTCCCCACGAAGAAGATGTATTAATCCAAACCAGAATGGTTCTCTTACAGGGTTATTGCTGCAAGCAGCAGATGGTAGGATGACATACCTAGTAGGGTATACACAGAAAACTGATGTAACGAAGGTATGTTCTTCGTTGCTCTTCACAGAATAATTACATTTTAATTGGTCTATCAAAAAATGTAGATGTTAATAGAATTAGTTTTGTAGCTCTTTTACCCTTTCTGTTACTGTCTTGGCCTTATTTTACAGATAAGTTAACCAATCAAAGACAAACATAAAGATCATGACATATTATCACATATATACATTATCATATACACTTGTTTTGGATTTTATATTACAGTAAAAGCTTGAGTTACTTGACTAAAGAAACACATTAAATCTGTAAGAATAACAAACTTTTACTCAATCACTTTTATCATTATTATTTTTTTATGTTGTTTCTAATGACAGAGTCTGCCTCTGTTAATGAAAAAAAATGAAAGATTTAATTCCCCAATGTACATCACTATGTCACCAACCCCATTTGACTTTAAATAACAAGGATGAGGGGAAGAGTAGGATCAGATTGAAATACCATCAGAAAAGCTGAGGTGAATTTGGTTTTCTTATATGTATGAGCAGGATCATTTCCTGTACCCAGCAATGTATCTGAAAATATGAAGTCTTTAGCAGTCACATAAAACATACATGAAATGAAAAAAAACAACCCCACCTTCCTCCTAATCATTAAAATATACTTAAACCTCCGGCTGTTGAACTGGCCTGGATATTTTTCAGCCACAATAGGTATTAGTTTTGACCCTTTTGGCCTTTTGATATAATAATTTTGCAGTATTATTGAATTCTGATATTCAGGTGTCTGGAAAGAGATGATTGATGCTGAGCTGATGTTGTTCGGTCTGAGCAGATGGCATACATTGTGTATGGGAAGAAGAAGCTGGTATTTCTTGTTAGTTGTGTTCGTACTGTGTTGCAATTAAATAAACACAGTAAAAACACACACCTAGCTTTCCATTGTTTTGTTTTCCTAAAGAAAGAGCTGATTCTTCACCTGTTTGTGAGAGATAAGCTATAATGTATTTTTAACATACAGTTTTTATCTCTGCTCAGCAATAAAGATGGTTTATAAATGATATCTCTGCCATAAGGTAAGCAAAGATAATAGACCTGATTTGTACACACCATATGGGCACCTGGATCCAATTTATCTTATTTTTTATTTCTTGGACTTGCTTAATGCTTCTGTTCTGTTTGTTGAGATTTTAATGCAAAAATGAATCTTAAAGACATCTCTTCAAATTGTGCATTGCTCCTGTTAGTAATAAATTGTAATGCAGACATACGCTAAACTGTCCCCAATATAATCTTAAGACAAAACTAACATAGCTCTAGCCAGCTATTGACTTAATTCTACAATGTGAAACTTTAGCATCTGCATTTAATAGAAATATACTTTTAATGAAAATATGCAGTACAAAAGCAGCTTTTGATATTTAATAATTTATCTAATGGAGGAACTTTTTTCCCAATATATTAGTATTAAGAATGCATTTTTTTGATTAAGTAATTTTTCTTAAAAATAATTATTCTTTAAGACAGAAGAATAAAATTAAATTAGCATACTTCAAAGAAATCTACAAAATAACTTAGTTGGTCTACTTTCTTCCTAACTTCTCTAAGAGGTGCTGACATCCAACCCCGTGATTCCAAAATCTTCACCAATTTGTTTCCAGTCCTGGAATAACCTAAAATCTCTCTTGAGAATGAGTGTGACTACCATGTTTCCTTCAGATATCTAGAAGCAGTGTTCTGGTTAAACTCCCAATATTCATATGAGTTCTAAAACTCAAGGCTACAGACATTGAAATACTTACAGTTTTTAAAATACTTACAGTCGTTTAAAATGTCATGACACTCAGGTATCGGTGACATGACATTACAGTAGGAAAATTTAATGAAAAATCCTCTTGTTACATGTATGTTGTATGAGTAATAGATATTATTAAACTGATTCCATATGAAACACATCTTGAAACTACACAGTAGAAAAGGAGAATTTGAGGATATCAGAACAATCAGTTTAACTTCAATTAACTCAAATATTGTCAGCAATCAAATCAGCTATTTTAAGCACTTGGGGGAAACATGATGATGAATCATGATGGTCAACTTTGACCATCAAACACAAACTTTGACAAGGCAATCTAATTTCTATCTATGTTGTTGTAGCTGTCGATACAGATGGAGAAGCCGTACAAATCACTTAATTTGTTTTCTGTGAAGCTTATGTCTCAAGTGACATTTTCATCAACAAATTAGGGAAATAATATAATACAACTGCAAGGAAGATGCAAAACTGGTTCCAGAGAAGTGTTATCTGTAACTCACATTGTGCAAAGTGAGATGAAGTGGCAGAATGGGAACTGTCATAAGTGTAGTGATGCTTTATATTCTTCATATTCATATTAATGTCATGCAGACAACTCCAAGATAGTTCAAAAGGTTCAGAACATTTGAGTTCAGAAGCTTTTTACAGGCAGTAAAACTTTTTCAAACTTAACATAGGATAAACACATTAAATGAATATTAACAAATAGCCAACTGATGCAATATTAACTTATGTGTTCTACAGGGACTCAGAAATGAAATTTCTGAAATACAGTAATAAAAATAATCATTTAAAAATATGTTTCATAAAAATGAATGCAAATTGTTTTACAAGCTTCTATTAGGGACTGATGTAGCTAAAGACCAACATGTCTGATATCCATACCAGAAAACAAGGTATATGTAAAAAATAGAACTAATAGTGGAAATATGGGACGTATAATTACTAAAAAATGGAGTTTGGGGTCCCACAGAGCTCCCCAAAGTCTTTCAAAGAGCACTTAATATGTGAATAAAGTAGATCTGTTCTATGAGCAGAGAATGTTTTCACAAGCTGAGCTGGTGTCAACAGTGTAAACAATGTTGTACAGAGGAAAATGCCAAAATGCAACAGCTGTAAGTGTTATGTATTTGTTTATATTTTATTAGCACTGTTAGTATTGCAATATTGTATACAGTTTTGTTGTGATACACTTGGAAAAAAAAAGAAAAAGAAAAAAAGAGATAGAAAGAGAAAGAGAAAGAGAAAGAGAAAGAGAAAGAGAAAGAGAAA
>CM021701.1:35535319-35548941 GCA_011074415.1 Stictonetta naevosa | reverse complement strand
AAAAAGGAAAAGAAAAAGAAAAGGGAAAAGAAAAAGAAAAAAGGAAAAGAAAAATAATAAAAAAGGAAAATGCTTGGACAGAGTCATCAGAAAGGAAAAGTGAAAAAATAGATCTTAGAAACATGAAATGTAATAAATGATTACAGGATATGGTCTTGCTTAGTCAAGAAGTTAATGGCAAAAGTTAAAAACAGTACTAGTTTTTTTTTAAGTCCAAAAAGCTCTGCAAAGACAAATAATAAATGCTGCCTTTTCTCCATGTCCAGGATTAGTAGGCTAAGGAATAATGGATTCAAGTTTCAACAAAGATTTAGACAAGGTGTTGGGAAAATTTAACTAAAGTCTAGATGTGATTATCCAGTACATGGTATTTATCAATAAATATAATTCATTGAACAGACATCTATCTGGAATGTTTACGACAGAGGAGAGAGAGAAGGATTAAAGGGCTTAGAAGATCCTCTCCAGACTTATTTTCTATGATTCAGTAATTATATCTATATGTTTGAAGTTCTGTTTCAAGAATTTTAATCTAAGCACCTAATCTCAATAGTTGTACAGTAGTTCAGTTGCAGCTCTAATTATAACATTTCCATCAAAAGATCTTTGTTTGTTTTCTCATTGGAAAATACCATTTCAATGCTTGTTGACAATTGTTACAGTATTCCTCAAAGGCTAGTCTGGTCAACATTTATCCTAGGCCATTATCATTCCAAAGTGTTGATTAATGTCATGTCTGGTCTCGGTTAAGAGTTGGTAATGAATGGCAGGCATTTTTTCCATCTGTAAGCATGAATTAAGTATGTTTTCCCCTTTTACAAGTTGATATAAAATGTGAGGTTTTGTACATAGAGACACTTTACATTGGAATGTACACATTTAGTCATCAAATGGGGAAAAGAGCACCTGACTAGTAAACGAGATCAAGGGATGTTAATAGGCAATTCTAGAACAGTGAGTTTGCATTTCCAAAGAATCAAAAAACAGTCTATAATTTAATAGGAAGAATGTCAGAACTATCTCCTAGATCCTTACAGATGAACAAGCTTTAGGGAAGAGAAAATTATTACAGTAGGGAAGCCCTAAGGGGTCCCGAGAACTGGTTAGCTTGAAGAGTTACTAGTGGAAGATTTGCACCACCCTGCCCCCTCCCCCTCACCCCCCCCCCCCCCGGCGGGGGGGGAGGAAGAAAAAAGCAAACAAGCATCAAATCATCAAATCTCAGAAGAATAGCTGTGGCAGGGAACAATCCGCTCCTATACAATGGCGTAGGTGTGCTCTGCTCCTGTACTTGGCATAAGTCTTTCTCAGCCTTGTGAACTACAGCAGACCTCAATGTGAAGGAATCTGGACTTGAATACAAAGCAATCACTTTATCTAATAAATATGGCACTGCATCTCTTTCCTCTCCATAATCAAAGGAAAAGTCATCTTGACACCATTCCTCTGTTAGCTATGGAGTGCAGTGAAGCCTGACTTCTTGCCTTGCTCCCTTTAACACCTGTTTATATGATACAGGCCTTGGATCCCATCCCCCCCTGTAAGTGGTACTAATTGACAAGAATACAACTAAGTGCTGAGGGGAGGGGGACTGCACAGCCTGATTCCTAAACAAATTGACAAACACCTGAATTGTGGAAAATTACCAACCAAAAGACAATGGTCTCACAGTCCTATAAATAGCTATCCCAAGCAAGAACTCTGAGCTCCCCAAGGACTGCATCAGACTGCATTCTCAATCTCCCCCTGAACTGAGACACCTCTCAGGATACCCCTGCCGGGAAGTGCATCTCATGGCTAAATCCTTGAGGAACAAGCTTGTCCACAAGCACCAATGAGGAACTAGGGTGAGTAATTCACTAGTGTGCATATTACAAGCATGCAACTGGATTTGGAAACACCCCTCTGCATTCCCCCTCACCCCTTCCCCCAAGGACCCTGCAGCAATTCTTGAGTGAACCTTACCATTCACAAATCTTTAACTAAGTCACTGTTTCTATCGTAGCAAATTCCTTTAGATCACTGTGTTAAATGACTAATGCTTAGATACTCATTAAGTACTGTTAAAATCATGAAATCTAACTTTGTTATCTGCTTTAAAGGTATATAATAAATCCTAAATTGCTGCTACATGAGTTGTGTAAATCTAATTCTACAACAGCGGCTTAGAAAGCATATTTGATTGTCCAGGAGGAGGCCCTCAAAAGTAGTTATGCAGTAAGACAGAGATCCATTTTGATGTGAACAAGTCTCCAGCTAAATACAGGCAATAAAATCAAATCTGATGGTTAGTATAATTCAATCCAGTGCAATGTCCTTTTGTAACCTGTCCTTTATAAGCATCTATAACATTGTTGTATATTTTAGAGGTTTAAATACGTTATATTTTACATTTTACCATAACCTGATATCGCCATTAAAATGCACATAGTCAAGTCATTCTGCATCAACAGATGCGTTAAGCCTTAAAGCTGTGTTCCTATCAAATTCTCAGCTTCCATAAATATTGATGCACAAAATTCATAAGGTAAATATATATGAGTATATATTCATAAATATGAATACCTATTTTTCCATGTAAACTGCATGGTAAGGAAACTATATCATGAGAATAAGATAGAAATAAAGGTTTTGCAATAATAACTGTCACTATAGTGAGCAGGACAACTGAAACTTGAAGATCCTGAAGGGATTGATCAAGTGCTGTAGCCAAGGCAGTTTGTGTTCCAGCTGCCAAGCCACATGAATCATGGTCTAAAAACATGCAAGAATAAGTGTTTTGAAAGTACCATCAAAGAGAGGGGTTTGCTTTACTGAATAGATAGAGAAAAAGAGCAAGGTTCAAGGAGTAGGTTTCTGTTGAAAAATAAAAAATAGCACAGAGAATTTTCAGAATAAAAAATTTCTTTACCTGACTAAGGACTGCTTAACCCAAGAGAAAGAGATTCAGCCAGAGCTGGAAAACATCATAAAGAATGAAGTGTTAATACAATAAGCTTGGAGGAATCTGCTGGGAAGATCAGGAATTAAACCTTGAGAGGGAAGGTGTAGAGAACCTATCTCTAGTGGAAGTTCTGTACTGCTTGCAAGCACACTGCCTGAAATAGTGACTCTTCTGCCATGATAAATGTAGAAGTGGATGACAGCATAGATAGAGCTGCCATCCTCAGCAAGCCAGTGGTAGCTAAGGATTTAGGATCCAATCACTGGCACAAATACTGGGAATTCAGGGAAGACATGGGGTGAGAATCAGCCCTGCTGAATAATACCATCCTCATAAAAAAACAATTTTATATGCCATAAAAAAAAACTTTTTTTTTTTTTTTTTTTTTTTTTTAGTGTGAAAGACCTTATCCTAATGTGCCACTGCAGGTATAAAATAAAAAATAATTTCCTCATGTAAAATTATGTTTATGCAGAGAATTACCTCAAAGATGAGGGGGATTACTAGAAAGACATGTATTTCTGAGGTACTCAGGTACTAGCAGGCAGGATGACGTAGGGTCTGCTGCCAGCTTCTGGGACCAGACCTCAAAAACTGAAAAGAAACTGCTTCCAGGAAAGACCCATTCACTTCCTCTCTTGGAAGGTCAAGCAGCCATTCTGAATGGCTTTCACATTCATTGCATATGCACTTATGGCTCAGGCTAGATGGAAAAAGAATACCTTACCTCTAAGCCGGGCACTAATATCTTAAAGCAAATATTTTATCTTTTCAGATGCAGGGACAGATTTTATAAGATTTGGCGCCCAATATCCAGGAAAAACAAACAAACAAACAAAAAACACTTAAATAGCTATTTTCAATAAAATACTTAAATTGAAAATATATGTAGCCCAAAAGAGTACAATAGCAGCATAGTATTACCCCATTTACTCTCTGGCTACCACAATGAATATGTGCGGTTCATAAGTTCAGACTTTTAGACATGTATATAAAGAGAAATAAAACAGAAGTCTTCAGATCTCCATGGAGATATTCTGTAAAGCAGCATTAGGTTGAAGGAAGAACTTCATATATTCAGAGCATTGTGTGGTTATTTAAATTCCACACTGTATTTGTTGCAATGAATTGTGATCAAAGGCCAAAGGACTTGGACAAAGTGGTACAACTGGAATTGTTGCAAGTCTTTTGAAATGGTGGACTTAATGTTAGCCCTAATCCTTGGAAACCACTTTAAGATGCAAAATTATTGGGAGGAAAGCCTTTAAGTAAATGAGCAAGTCAGGAAGTGTCAGGCAATGTCAGGAAGATGAGGTCTGGAAGGTTTCAACATTAACTAAGGCTTGAGGTAAAATTAAGTAGCACTTGTGATACGATAAGATTTTGAAAAAGTAGTTTCCATATGAGTTTCCATAGGCTCAGCCCTATGACAATATTTGATTTATTTCATTTTTTCAAGGTAAATACGTTAGCAGAATCTCAAACATTCAGCCATCTCAACCAAATTTCTATTCGGTTTGATCCATTTATATTACCAGATTCTGCTCAAACTGTTCAAATCTGCATTCATAAGTTGGAGATCAGGATAGTACCTCCAGGACTGAACAGTGCAGAATTTAAACTGCAGAAAATAATCAAACAAGAGTTACCAGGACTGCATTATTTTGCCGATTATTATTTTGGTGGCAATCATTAACAGAAGTACCTGCAAAGAACAGTCACATCAAGTTGGAGTTGTCTTTGAAAAACTGGATCCTGGTTATTAGAAGAACAGTCAAATTATTCACAGTTAATACTTGGCTTGAGTAGCTTGAGGAGGGAATTGGTGAAAGCCACAGTGGATTAGATTACTAAAAAACAAAATTCTGTAATTAAAAAATTCTTTTGGTTGTGGAAGCATGGTGAAGAGCATGAATCATGAAGGCATGAAATAGGAAACTATTCTTGTTACCCAATTTTCATGGAAAACTATTTTCAATATTATTTTTGGCAAAAAAAAATAAATGTGGAATTCACCTTACCTAATTGTAGTGAATGAAGCTGTGAAAGTAGGCCGCTGAAGTAAAGGCAACATTATTTTTACTTTTTTTCCCCCAATTTTAGTTATTGTGTGAATTGCTGGAAAATAAAACGAAAGTTTCAGTATCTTATCTACATTTAAGTTGCAGCAAAATATTGAAATTCAGCCATGTCCTTGGAGAACAGAATTTATTTTTTTCTGCACATTTCTAGGCCATCATAAATTACAATGATTTCTGATTAACAAATATACAAAAGACAGTGTCGTATCTTCTTTTAGAAATTATTTTATTAATTTCTATTTATTATTTATATTTCTATTTATTATTATTTTAGAAATTATCACTAGTGGCAGAACTGATAGTTACGGTATTTTGCCATCTTTTAAAAATTAGAATCAAGTGAAAAATAAAATCAACTCTATTTCCTCCCTAAATTTAAAATTATTTGCACAAATAAGCTTGATATTCTGTGATTGCCAAATATTCAGTAGCAAAAATAAAACAAAGACCTTGCAAAATGTTTTTTTAAACTTTTAATTATTTTTATACTTAATTTGTATATTGGATAGATTGATTCATGGTTTTTGCAATGCATGGACTTTGTAACATTTCATTGAATCAGCTCATTCCATCTGAGATCAAGATGTTCCCAGCCTCCTGGTGAAATACGGTGGATATAAACTGCATTTTGTTCCTTAAGAAATAAGTGAAATTTTAAAAATAATTTAAATATACATACAAAGGCTGTATGCATTTCTGTAGAAGTGCCGTTATCAGTGTTAAGTGTAAGTAAATTAGAAGATAAAATTGTAAACATTCTGAAGTACTGAAAATGTCCTTGAATTCAAGGCTGTATAACACAACATAGGTTACTGCATATCTTTCAAACAAAGGCTCAAATCAAACCTTCTTCTGAGAGGTCTCTCAAAGTATGAGTTAATTAAAACCTTAATTAAATCTTACTATCTTGGGCGTATTTATTTTGCTTAGCTTGCACCAAACTACAGGCTATAAAATTTCTTCACAAAGAGATCTTTCTAAATGTAGAGAGTCTTTCATAAATATTGTATTATCCATCTCTTAATGTTCGAACAAGACAAAAAGGTGATGTTTTGGGTGAATTACAGTCTTCAGTATTATTTCCTCCTTTTATTCTTATTCCTTCTGGTTTTAAAATTGTCAGATTTCATTCCTCAACAAGCCATATGTAATTTAAATTTTATATAATTTATAAATAAAAATAATATCTAAAATTTATATGCTTTAAATCTTTGTTACTTTCCTTCTCTCTCTCTCTTTCTTTCTTTCTTTCTTTCTCTCTTTCTTTCATATATATGGCATTGTTGTTAATACAACTCAAAACACAACCTTTTTAATATTCTTTTTCTTTTGTCTTTGCTTACCCTGTTTTTCAATATTTAGCTTCATCTACTATAATTCCTTAAACGATTTTATTGCAACACCACTTCATCATTTTTGGGTTGCTTTCTTTATAAAACAGTGTCTTGCATCTGCCCATCAGATTGTCAGTTGTACCTGCAATTTTATTTTTATTTTTAATGTATTTGTTCATTGTTTTTAAACAAGTGGAAGAATAAAAGGTCTCAAAGAGACAGTCAGATGCTCAAAAATGTGTGAAAATTGATGCCTGGATATGCTTCAAAGACTCTGTAAATTCCCCTTCTCAGAGAAAGCTAGAGCCTGCTGGGTAATCCACAGCCCTGCACTGGTTTGTCACTAAATCACTGCTATCTCTCAGTCACTTTCAGCATCTTTTGCCTGTTCTCCAGCTACCCCCATATTACCCCCTCTACATCCATGTAGAGGGTAGGTAATGTGGAAGGTACAGAAAGGCAAAACAGAAATATTGTAGTAGAGGTGGGGAGTAAGCCAAAAGAAGGGACACAGTGGAAATGAGAGTGGAAAAAAGAGGGGAGAGAAGAATGGAGAAGAATATGGCACGTGGGAAAAATTCATAGCAGTTCAGCTTCATTGCATGCTTACAAAACTGTTTTATTGTGGAGGGAGAACCCTGGGTGGGATCTCATACATTTCAGCAGCTTGCAGTACATTTTGGGGATGAATTCTGTGATATGGCCAGTTAAATATTCCACGGAACTAAAGTTAATAAAATTAAATAACAAGGAACAAGGAAGAAGAGTAAAATGAATATGAAGAGAAACGGATGCAGGCTTACAGTATTTCTTTATACCCAGAATACCACATCTTCCACATATAAACTGTGCAGACTTTCACATATAAGCTAAGCAGAAGGGGAATTATTGGAGTATCAAAAGGAGAAGCTGCTAATATTATTTTTTCCTTTAAGGAAAGCAAAGCAGTTAAAATAGATAACATTTAGATGCAGTAGCATGGCTGAGAAATATTTAAGTCAAAACTGAGGAAAGCTTTTGAAAATAAACTATAAATAAACTGACAAATTATTTAATGTGGCTTATAAGCATGCGTATAGGGATTGGAAGGTCACAGATGTGTGACTAGAATGCATCCTTTCCCTAGTTAAAAATAATTCCCCATGCTTTAAAAAATATATTTTTGTATCATATATGAGCTGGAAACACAAGTCACATTCAAGAATAAAGGAGAAAAGGCATATGGAAAACAAACAGCTGAGCAATGATCAGAAGCAAAGCAGCATGTTCTAGAGGTTGTTTTTACTATATTAAAAGACTGTTTTGCAAACAACTTCAAATTGTTTCATTTGATCATTGGAGGAATGAAAGCAACGCTAGTAGGCTTTTCTGTCAAATTCTATTGACATTTTTTTCTTTAGTTTTTTTTTTTTAAATCTTCAATATAAAGAATTTTAGAGCTGACATACAAATATATCTTCAATTATGTTACCTATTTGAAAATTCAAGATAAAATAGCTATTTTGAAGGTCAACTCATTTCTATCTATTCAGTGAAAACTTTAACAGCAGAAACTCTGAACAATATACAACAGTATATTGGCACAATATACAACTGTATATTGAGTAAAAAAAAAGAAAATGCTTTCTTTTGCATTTATAGGTTTACCTCCTTTAAGAAAGAAAGCTTTTGCAATATTGTGAAGGCTAGCTGCTTCTAATCACCTGACAACCCTTAATTAGAAGAAAATAAAGCCCATTAATCTACTGTAAATTTACAAATACACCAAGCAGACACACTTGATAATGTAAGTGAAACAATATACAATTCGATGTCAAAACAACAACAACAACAACAACAAAAAACACTAAAAATCAATCAAACAAACAAAAAAAACAACCAGGGAAAAGTTTTCCTTTTTAAAAGAAGAAAAGAAGAAATCTTGTCATTGAGGATGTTCTAGATTTAAGTAATTGGATCCAGGTTGCATGATTTTAGGAAGCCTACTAAGAAAACATGTTTAAGTAAAGGGAACGTGGAACATGCCGTATACAACAGAGGTGCACTAAAGCATCCCATTTAAAGATTATATAACATTTACAATATTTGTTTACTATTGCACTTGATTTTCAGCTGGATTTAGGATCCTCGTGTCTTTATGTGAGTGAAGAATTGACATAAATTACATAAACCATATGCATCTTAGAGAAAAATCAAGGGATCTGGAATATCTACCTTCTTAAGAGTAAGCAATGATTCACCAAGTTTTTCACTTAATTGTTTACTTCAAATGTCAGTTTAGTTATACTTTCAGAATCTGTTCAGAAAAAAAAAAAAAAAAAGGAAGAAAGAAAAGAAAAAAGAAAAAATAAACAGAAAATAAGAATAACACTTCAGGAAGTCCTATGAGAAATGTAATCCCATTAGGGAAGCCAACCATCACACTGAGAAGGATAGTGTCTTCTAAAGTGGAATTGGCAGGTTGTAAAGATTTCTCAGAAATAGATTTTCCCTATCTAAGATTGCTGAATCACTGCAGGTTCTATTACCTACTTTGGCATGGATTTCCACAGTACTTTTTTCTTTCAGGACACTTTATTTAGACTAAATAATAAACCTTTAATTCTAGAGAAGTGGTAGTTGAAAACTAACTAAAAAACAAAACAACTATGACAACAAAACATAGATTTAATTGTCTTTAAACACTTTAGGCCATTTTGTAAGTATATCAACAACTAAGATAACAATTTTGATTCTTAAATATATTATTTCTGATAATATTCAAGATACTCTAAACTAGGATATACAGGGACTGTATTACAGCATTTTTAATACACATGCTGTCTGTTCTATCCCATAGCCCAGTAATACAGTATTTCCATTGCTAGTAATTGATAACAGGATGTGTACTGAGTTTATAAGACCTCAGTACTGCAGCTTGTCAGGCTTATTTTGTCTGATCTTGCCTCAGTCTTCTGGGAGCTTTTCTTTGACTTGGTTTAAATGTAACAATATTTTCCCCTCATGATCAGGTAACAATGCCTGGTTAGGTTTAATAACCTTTATCTTCTTATGTTATAAATGTAGCTCTCTCTATATAATTATAATATGTAGTTATTCTGTATGGAATGAGATACTTGTGACTCTAATGTAATGGAGAAATGCAGAGACATATATCACTTGTATGATAACAGAGGGCTTGAGAAGAGAATAGCCCAGTTCTAAGGGACCTTCAATTATCTAGTCCAACTGACTGACCTCTTCTGCCCAACAAAAAGTTAAAGAATACTACTGAGGGCATTCTCCAAATATCTCTCGAACATTGACAATCATGGAGCATCTGCCACCTCACTAGGAAGCCTGTTCCAGTGTTTGACTATTCTCACAGTAAATAATTTTGCTCTGTTGGTGCAGCTTTTTGCCATTCCCATGCATCCTGTCATAGGTAACCAGGGAGAAAAGACCAGCACCTCCCTCTCCATCTCACCTCCTCAGAAAGTTATAGAGAGCAGTGAGGTCTCTTCTTAGCTATCTTTTCTCCAGGCTAGACAACCCCAGTGTCCTCAGCCTCTTTTCATAGGACAGGTCTTCCAGCCCATACACAGCCCAGCTATATATGGCAAAATAATAAAGAGGAGGCACAGGATAGAGTATAGGGGAATAAAGGCATGGGATGGTAAAAGATGTGTCACAGGCTGGCACTAGAGAAACTGTGTCAATAAATAATTCATCAATGGTCAGTTAAAGAAATGCAAACATGGACAAAAATCTATTTGGGGATATCAAAAGTGACCTATAAAATAGGTAGTAAATTTGGATGTGAAGTCAACTTGAAGAGCCTTGAAGAAAAAACAAACAAACAAAAACAAACAAACAAAAAACATGGTTCAAAAGAGCATAAAGAAACAGTAAAATGACCACAGCAGATCCTAAAGTGAAGGAGAAGAACCAAGCAATGTCAGTACCGTAGACTTTCCAGTGACAGATTTGGGATGGTGGTGATTTTCCATATAATATCCCACCAGACAGAAAGATCCTGAGGGCTGGTGGAAGGGTGAGCATAGCACCAGGAAAAAAAAAAAAAAAAAAAAAAAAAAAAAAAAAGCTGCTGGTGTGTTCTAGCTGTACTGTTATTGATTTGATGTTGTTTGGGTTTTGTATAGTGGTATCCTTTTCTTTAGGTTCCTTATTTTCTTTTTTTTTCTGTTTTAGTTAGATGCCAACTAACCTTAAGTTAGACTGTTAAGGGTTTGATTATACTAATAATAACCTCTGGGCTTTACATATAACTGTTGTTTCTTTTCTATGCACAATGACTTTAAGAAAATTATGGAGACTGTGATGATATATTTCCACTGTAGTTTGTATATCTTTACTAAGATCCTGTGGAGTAGATACATGAAAGTTAAAGAAATCTTTTTGCTAAAATGGTGAGCCAGGCTGTTATCTCCTGCTGAGATCCCTCTAGGTGAATCTACTGTTTTTCAGTTGAGGTCATACAGCTCTATATGGTAAAATAATATCAATGCCCAGCTTTTACATATTGCTTATCCCAAGTAGGCCAGTAAAGGACCTTAGTCCCTTATAAGCACAAACAGTCTACATGAAGACTTCGGACCATTACCATTTTCGTGTCCAAATTTCTATTTTCTATGCACTAGGTGACACTGAAGGTTAGAATTTTATAGATGGATTTACAGAAAAAAAAAAAAAAAAAAAAAAAAAAAAAAAAACTGACCTCTATTTATTTCCACATAAATTATTCTAATTTGACAGTGGAGTTAACATGTTGTTGGCTAAAGATATGTTTCTGCATTGAGGATTCAGTCCAGGGCTTGTTGACTCTGTTAGAATAATTCTCTCTCAAGAAGTCAATAATGTGATCTACAGACCATTCCAGCCCTTTTAAACTCCTGTGCAATCCACGCTTTGCTAATATCTTTATTAAAAAGAGATACATTCAAGTACTCTTAATGGATATGGGTTTCCTATTAAAAATATGAATATAAACTGTTATATAATATGTAAAAGCTGAAGACTTTAGCATTAACTCTGATTCCTTTGTAAGTTCCAAAAGCTTTGACCTTTGTCAGTTTAATTTATAGTCCTAGAATGTTTTGAAGCATAGAGTGCATGTAGTTAGTGAACAGGAACCAAAGAATATGGAGCTAAATTCATAAACCATGTTTAAAACTCTTGTTCATGTTGCCCAAAGGGCTCATAAACACACTAGAGTTGTGTTTATCAACAGTGATACACGTCAGATTGGAATCTGGAGACACATGTGAAAAGTAGCGTGACATCGAGAGGCATGGTGATGGTCCATTATGCTGTTGTAATCCCTGCCTTCCACAGCACCTGCTTTACTGCTCAGATGTGCACATGGGGCTGCCTGCAAACTGCTCTGGAGTCATCAACAGAGAACTGAAAGGACCTATCATATTTTTTCTCTCTTCCTCTTTCACTGAGAAGAACCTGCAAATGGAAAAATACAACATAGACTCTCCATGATCTGCTCCAGTCAAGCAGGAAAAACAAAAAGAAAAAACATGTGAGCAAATCCCAGAGAGAATAACCAAAGAACTGTCAGGTCTGGGAGCAGCTAATATACCAAAAGAACTGGAATTTAACATGACTAATAAACCTTTCTAAAGTGGATGGTTTCTGAAACACAACTTTTAAATAATTATGGGAAATATTCTCTGAAGAAAAATGTGAAGGTCATAATGTTCATTAGAAAATACAACTGCATTTTAGAGAAAGCAGTAAATTCTAACATAAGGAAGTTCTTGTTATTTCAGGCATATGTACCCTCTGTACCCAACAGGGTAATAATGATGTTTGTGCTTTACTCATAACTTTTCTATTTTCTATGGTTATTTCAATCTCATTCTTCAACAGCTGTCAAAAGCTACATCCACATGAGTGCCTATCACCTTTTACAATCAATGTAACAATTCAACAATAACTCTACAATTTTGAATTTAGATCAGCCTTTAAAACACTGATAAATATTGTCTCCTGATCAAACTCTGCTAAAATATTGAGGCTTGCAGAACTTTATCTCTAAATAATGTATCTTCTATAATTTGCTGTGACTTAGCAGACATTGGTACCATTGGGAGGAAAAAAAAAAAAAAAAAGGATTCTAATTTAGAAAATACATAGATATATATCTGGAAAAATGTACCTATCAAATATTCATTCTTCTCAACTCAGACAGAAAATTGCCAGTGGTCTATTAATACAGGCCTTTAAAATAATCAGCTAGTCTAATTAAATCCCACAGATAGAAAATGTTGCTCAGATACAGATCTTTTGCATTTGTACTACAATTATATCTAAATATTCCATATTTGAACAGAATTTTTATGTTAGGACCCATACTTATTTTAAATGCATTTTGAACAGTTTCTGTCTTCCAAATCCTTTTATCCTTTTTTTTTTTTTTTTTTTTTTTTTTCACAAATATTGCTTTAGCTCTGAAGTTTGGAATAGCCTATTACAGAAACTTTAGAAACTAGATGGAAGTTTGTTACTCATATAATTTCATTTACTAGCTGGAATGAACTCTAGCTGAAAAACAATGAAGTTTACCAGCAAATTCTAGGATAATGTGCAATTTATATACCTTTCTATTTCTGAATATAAGAGAACAATTTAGTAATATGCATGCAATATTATGGGTTAAAAACAAACCCAGAAAACCCATAATAAAAAATATTTTAAATTGCACTGGCAGGTATTTAAAAGAGGGGTATATCAAGTTTGCAGATTTGCATGAAATCTTGAGCAATGAATAAGGCAAGAGTCCTATGAAAAACACAGTACGCAAATAAACAACTAAAAATTAAAGTAACATGTACCTGTACAGGAAGGCTATCCCATAGCCTGGATTTTTTTGCTTTAAGTATCTGATTTCAACCCCTTCTACAAAAGTTTAATTTGTACCATATTTGTTGTTGCTTGTAAGAATGCATAGGGACTTTTGTGGAGAAGCAAATTACTGTTTCACAAAGCTTTTACAGGAAAAGCAGCTACTTTATTTAGTAGCATTTCTTCATGTATGGTACAGAGCAGAATCTCTGAACCTTCAGAACTGCAATATTAGCATGAACAAGAGTCATTTCAACTGCAAAGTTAACATTTGGCAGAAGGAGGGTAGCTTGGGGGGGGGGGGTAGGGAAGCGTCACAACTATAAGAGCCTGTTTAGCACAAACAAAGCCAGTGAAGGAGCCTGTTCATAAGGTATTCCATGAATGACTTTTCTTTTTTTTTTTTTT
>CM021701.1:35451787-35535219 GCA_011074415.1 Stictonetta naevosa | reverse complement strand
GGGGTGCAGAAAAAGTAGAACCTCTGTCCCTTATCCTTTCCTCCTCTCCTTGGGAGAGATAATATCTTTATTCCAGTTTATGACCTCAGGAAAGAAAGGGTAGATAGGTTTGTAGATACAAGAGGAGTGATTTTGTTTTTCCATCAGGGTTGGCTCAGAAAGCAGTAGGATAGGAGCTAGTTATGGGGCATACAGGGTTTGGCTTGTAGGCTACCACATGGCTAGGCATACAGTAATTAACCCTAGGCCAGTAGTTCCTGCTCCCAGTCCTTGAATTTAACATTATTGTTTGTTTTAATTATGGGGTCAGGATACCTGAGCTGCAAATAAAAAATAGAAGTAAAGTGTGGGGTTTCCATAATTCATTTCAGCAGCCATATGCAAGGATAATATAATGGAGAAAAGCAAAGGGTGTCAAGGCTGTTGACACATGTGACATTCCTTGCATATTTGCTGCAAATAGAGAACATCCAAACACTTGTAAATTTCTAACTCTTCTTGTAATGGCATACTTGCAATGTGGCTCATTTCAGCAAGATCGTTTTTGAACAGTTAGAGTAAGCAATTAAGGGGGACAAATGACAATAAATGTGGGCAATGGAGAGCACTGATCATCTGTGTTGCTAGATGCAAATGCATACCCTCAGGTATGAGGGAGGCCCTCATTTGGACATCCCACAACAATCCGATATATCAAAAAGTTCTTCATGAAGCATAAGGTGAAGATAGGATATCGAGGGATATCGAAACATCTGATTTTTCCCTGCTTGTTCATACTGAGTTTTTGTTATATATTGACTTTTCCCACATTCTCCTCTGTCTGCAGTTCAGCAGTGGTTACTGAGTGGTTACTCAGTCCTGTTATAAAATGACTCCTCAGCTGTGCTTCGTGCACTTGGAATTATATTTCACTGCATTGTATCCACTTCCAGGAGTTATGTTAATCTTTGTATTCTAGCACACAGGCTGTCAAAGAACATACATTATTGAAAAGATGCTCTCACAAATACTGACAACACAGTTCTTAAAATAAATAAATAAATACGATATTCTGTATCTTTTCTCTCTCTGTGAAGTGTAAGAGGAACAGAAATGATGCATAAATCTAGAGCAAAAGATCAATATAGGGCTGAACAAATCCGTACTTATACACACAGACGTAGCATATGTCCATATATATTATGTGTATGTCTGAGCATCTAAATATATAGTTATATATAGTTATAAATACAGTGTGCTTTTGTGTGTGTGTGTGTGTGTGTGTGCATGTCTTAACATATGTGCAAAAATGGTGAGAGACAAATGGTGGAATAGATACAGAGCAAATTGCTTCTGCAGCAGCCCAAAATTGCAGCCAGTTAAGAAAACGGCATTTCTTATCTTGTCTTAATCTTAAATAAAAACACTTCTAAAGACAGTACCTTGTGAGGCAACAAGCAAAAATCTGTTCTCTAAGCCAATCATGCTAGAAAAAAGTTGACACGGCATAGTATAAATTATGTAAATGCAAGGGAAATTGTAGGATTGGTACCTCTGGATTTTTGTCTGGGTATGAAGAGAGTTGAAGTCACAATAAAAAATCATTACCTCATGACAAATGGTTCACTGTACTTCCAGAATTTCTGCAGCTTAACTTTGCTGCTTAATTTTCACTAGTGTTTGTAGCCCTAATATAGCTCAATATTTTTTCCTTATATTGTGACAACTAAACAATAAAATATATTAAATTTAAAATTATTTAAAAATAATTGGACAAGGAATGATAGAGAGTAGTAATAGACATCTAAACTGAAAGCAGGAGTGTCCAGTCTGACTTCTAACCTGCCGAGCACATCTGCTGTGGCTTGTAATTTCATTTGACTAATATTTGCATTGATAAAAGGATGTGACAAAGGATGTGACATCACAGATGTGACCTTTCAAGCTTGCCTTGTTACATACTCTTTGAACGTAGTGCTGTACCTGAAACTCCAGAGCTTACAGAAAATGGTAATTAAGAGCCCACAAAATAAAATAAAACTCAGATCCTTCCCTGATTTGATAGGCATTTTGTTGCAGACCTCCAAGAAGGTACCTTCACAGGGTCCTGTACAAACCAAAGTCCTGCACAGTGTTGCAGAGGATCTGCACTTTCCTCTATTCCTTCCTGAAAAGCTCCAACTCTAATTCTGCCAGCTTCCCTAAGTAATCAAATAGAAATGCCGTGACTCCAGTTATTTCTCTTTTGTTCTGGACACTTAGTTTTTTGAGACAACTCTGTGAAGTAGCTGACCTCCTCCTTGATCACTACAGAAGTCAGTCTGTTGTATCTGAGTGAAGAAGAAGAAATATTTGTCCCCTTCTCTTTGTACAGATACTGGTAATAATCTGTAATAACTTAAACTATAAACATGAAGTTCTTATAACCACATATCTAAGATTATCCAGTCTTCCCAGCAAAACTTTCAAATGTGACTGCTGTAATTAAATGTTGAAAAATAATGAGTTTAACCTAAAATAAATAGTGAAATCCTTGAAGATATTTTTTTTTCTTAATTCAGTCTTCTTGTATTTTAAGTCTGTGAAAAAGAAGGACAGTCTGGCTATTGTTATAATATTAACAAAAACAAATTTAAATTTGCTCTAATAATTCAATTTTCCATTTGTTCTTAATGTTAAATTATAAAGAGGAAACCCAAAACCAATACAGAAAGGTATAGAAATACAGTTAACTATAAATTTGTTGTGAGAGTAGGTATAATACAGAGAAAATAGACTGCCTCTAAAACTTATCACATATGACAAATTATATCAGTGCATGGGAGACCTCATGCATGAACATGAACACCATGGACAATTAGATCTGAGAACACCATGAACCTGATGCTACTCTCTGTAATCAGGCAAAAATAAATTAATAACTTCAAGACCTACAATACAGGCATAAGTGAAAAGCTGCCTAGATTCATTACAAGCAGAATACGTACTTAGTACGACCTTTAATAACTAAAGCTTCAATACTTTTTTTTTCTTGTTTTGAACTATTTAGCTGCACATTATTAGAATAACTACAATAATTTGGAATATCTCCCCCTTCTCAGATTTCCGTTTATTTCAAGTCATATATGTGTGGGAAGTCATACATGCTTTTCAGCAGCTAGTAGTAGTATCTAGTACTGGTGAGGAAGGATTTTTTGAAAAACAAACAAACAAACAAAAAAAAAAACACTGAGTTAATGTTTATGCATTGCTTCTGCAGTCCTTACTTACAAAGACATACTAATGCTCTTCTTGAATAAATTATGTTCACATTAACATATACTGCAGTACTTGATTTCACAACAGCTCTCAAATTTTCTTAACATGTTTCTTTAGTGGGGAAAAATTCTTAACATTTGGATTCTAAGTCAGAGAGCAATGAACTACATACTAGTTCCTGAAGTGTGAATACACAAACCAGTTTGTGAAGATATATGAGGTCCAGCTTGTAAGACTCATATAAATCATTTGACTTTCAGGTCAAGTCAAAGTTTGCAATTCAAGAGAGTGGGTTAGAAATTTGGAAGTACTTACAATAACTACAAACAGAAAGCTATTCTAGTTTGCCAGTCATCCTTTTCTCCACCTTTTTTTTTTTTTTTTGTAACCACTTCTAAAGCTTTGAGAAAGTACTGTGCATTTCCTAAGTAAATATTTCCTATGTAATTATTTCCTATGTAAATAATAAATTTATTGCATTTTCTTAATTCTATTAATTGAAAGGTATTGCAGGTATTTCTGAGAATTTCATTGTTTTGAAATATTGTATATGTTTTAGAAGTGGGCCTAAATGATTTGAAAATTGCAAAGGAAATTAAAAAAAAATAATAATAATAAAGTTATGTTACAAATGTATATCTATAAAAATAAAGACAAGTATCTCTGTATTCTGTCCATCATTACTACTATATTTCATCTTCACTGGACGAAATTTCTTTTTCCTTCATCAGTAGTCTGTTTCAAAGTATAAAAATTAGGTTATTCCATTCTATAGGTACATTTTTCCAGTCCTCATCACAAAGAATTTTATTAATCTGTGAGATCACCTGTTCAAAGCTTCTAGAAGTTGAAATATTGATTTCACTTGAGAAATACAGCATTTTATTGAAATCTTTCTGGCAATTGTGCTTTTCAAGAATAGTCATGTTCACCTTAACACTTTGATGATTATTCAGAGATGTCTTGCTTTTGCACAGAGCATATTCAAGTTGTAAACACAACAGTTTGTATGAGTTGGATTTTCCATAATAGTTTATATGTCTTCATTCTTCAAGGCATTCTGCACTTAGAAAAACAGGATAGTGTAATGAGCATGGCTTTTGACTTCGTCACTTCTACGTATGAATAAGGTAAGCAATGGACCAATTTCAGAGAGACAAGATTATACTTATTCTATATGAGATGCCCCCAGAAAAGTGCAACTATAACATAAACTCACACATGCATTTTTGTAGTCACATATGTTAGCTAGCATATGGAGTTTTAAACAGAAAACATTTCACACGAGGATACAGTGTGACATCATACGATATAGCATACTGGATTTTTTTCAATAATCCTTCTGACATATTCCTATAAATATTCCAATTTATAGTTGCAATTAATGGGGCAAGGAGTTCACCATAACACTGTACTAATTTAAGAATATAAATTATTGTTAAAATATTACCTACCTGTCTAATAGAATTTTTAGCGGTTCTTAATTTGAGCCTTTTTGACATTGGTACTTCAAACAGAATTAAAATATTCATTTCATACTTTAATGACTGAATGTAGTCTCTCCTTATGGCAACATAACTTTTCTTATAGAGAAGCATCCTATTTAAAATGAGACAGTGAAAAATGTTGACTGAAAAGTGTTGAAAAATACTCTTTCACATGCTTGATTTGAGAGTTCCTTGTAGCTAAACCCTCTGTAGAAAGCCCCCGGAACTTATATACACACACACGTATGTGTACAACTACAGAAAACTAAGCTTACTAAACTTACAACTAAATAAATGTAAATATTTGTCTCTACTAAGATAAATCACTGAGGGCTATTATCAGATTATCTGATGAAGTAGTCCATGTTTGTCAGTTTTTTTGAGGCAAAGAAAACAAAACCATTGCTTGAAAATGATGGTGCAATTATTTTTTGCCAGAATACCAAAATAGTCAACAGTATTTATATTTCTACTACATCTATTCTCCACCTTCCCATGGTAAAACAAGAAGTTAACTTAGGTACCAGGGTCTAATCTGTCTCCAAGGGAACACCAAGTTCAGGGAAGCATAGTAAGGGGAGGAGACAGTGGTGTAGATCTGGATGTGTAGCACAGCAGCTATTGTAGTTTTCCATGGCATTCAGTGTTAAGACAGAGAATGAGACAATTTACAGAGGAATTTTGACACTCAGCAGTATTACAGTTCTAAACTTTGAAATGACACAGCTTGTAACATTCAATATTTCAGGTTCTGTCGATGCAAAAAAAATAGTTCCTCTATATGTACCTAGATTAAGGAGAATTTTCATTCCCAAGTACCTATAGCATCTTTTCATACATACTGTATATATCACCATATATGTTAGGTATAAGATATACAAAAATTTATTAAGGCTTATGTCTTAATGTTGTGCATTCTGAAAAGTCAAGAACAATTTTGAAGGGAGAATTGGGGAAAAAAAAATGAATCACATTTCATTTCAAGGAAAGTTTAAATAGGTAAAATGTGGGTTTAAGATTGTCAAGGATGAATGTCAAATGCATTTTTTCAAATGACTACGCATATAATGGGTCACAGCTTCTACATATATATTTGTTATAGATGTGTGTAGTTGCTTAAGTGTATCTACTAACTTCAAACACTGGATTACAATCTGTTCTTGTTTTACAGTGCTTTCCTATATGCATATCAAAATAAATATCTTATAAACATAAGATTAAATCTGAACAATTGAATTAACAAATGGTTTAACTCTTTGACAGATAGAAGACTAAAAATATTTTTCCTTTAGAATCTGAAGAGAAGGTGGACATACAGTAAAATATTTGAAAATATTTCTAGGACTGAAAGTACAGAAGCTGATAATCTTTTTCTTTTTCTATTTTCCTTCTCAGATGTTCACATCCTTGTTTTAATTCACTTGTTCATATAAATACAGTAGGATTGTTGTATTTTTTTAAATAACTCTTTACTGAATATGTCAACAAGATAATATATAGTGTATAGTGAGATTTCGAAGTTAACAATGCGTGCAACATGGCAGATTGCAGAAAACAGATAATGCAGACTTCAAATAATCTATTTTTTCATGTTAAAGATAGAAAATATACCAAACATAGAACAGAATCAAGTGTGCATGTCTCAGTTAAAATCAATTTTATGAAAGATCTTCAGATATTTGGGACCAAGTGACATGATATTATTTAGTAGCTTACATTTCTGAGAGGATCAGAACTCAGCTCTTATGAGGCACACTTCCACAGAGCCCCAGCCAGATCCCTTTCGGACTAGTTTTCCAGATGGACCACTAGCCAGTGTCCTTTTACAGATCAACACATTCTATGTTGTACAAAATTTAATGCCGAATGCTTCAATATTGCCTGGGATACAAAGTGCCCTGTTCATCAGAGTTCAGGGAAGGAGTGTTCTTCAGCTTCATAGGATTATCTTTGTGTTTAGAAGAGGTCATCAGGCAGTATTTGATGAGGCTTAGAGCCAGTAACATTTGGTTTTGGTACATTATTTTGTTGTTGTTGTTGTTGTTTGTTATTCCACTGAGCTAGAACGATAAATTATGACTAAAACCATTATTCTCATGCTTTAAAGGAAAAAGAAAGGAAAAAAATAATAAAAAAAAAGCTTTAATATTTCCATGTTATAATTTAAGTTGAAAAAGTACTATAAATGGAGAATTTAATGGGAGTTAACCACTTCACTGTCAAAAGCTAAGCCTGAACTTTCATTTCAATGTCATCAATAAAGTGCCTTATGTAGACCCTTAACATCATAACAATACAATATACATAAGTACTTTTACTTGCAAAATTAAATCAATACTTTTCTTAGAGGGAGAAATTTTCTCTCTTGAAAAGAAAATGATTGAGAGAAAAATATAGTTGATCTATTCTAGTAGCAAATAGCAGAAGCTATTGCATTTTTCTTTTATTATCGCATCCATTGTATTTCTTTATTGGCTTACAGGAAAAAATTGCTAATATATTTTCATTCAAAAGTAACTCTATGCCTAAATATTCTTATGAATAAATTCAGTAACAGTGTCTCCAGTAAAAAACCAAAAGTCCGTGCATCCATTAGGTGTTTGTTTCTGCTAACAAGCTACATGCAAGAAAGTGACAGAATCTGTGAAAACAAAGACCAGGTTGTAAATAAGTAAGTCTTCAGAAGGAACCATAGCACTGGACAAAGCAGTGATACCAGTTTAACATAATTTCACTTAGACTCTTATTTTATTCCATTCACCAATCTTATCAGCTATTAACATTTATGTCAGCTATTAGCAGCGTACAATGCATGATAGATGAGATGTTATATGTAAACCATTCATTTGTTCCCAGGTTCAGTGAAACCTTGCAAATCAGGACCTAGAGTTTTGGGGTTTCTAATGAGTTGTATATGCATTCATTGAGGACTACTGCTCTATAGTTCTCTTTAGTTATTTGTGGTCAGATATTTGTACTAAGTGAAGATGACCCCATGTTCATAAGCACAAGGAAAAAGCTACCGATTATTAAAATTTATATCACCAAAAGGTCATTGTCCATTTTTAAACTTTTTTCTTTAAAAAAAAAAAAATCTGGTGAAAACTGCTCAGTATGTATTTGTCTAGATATGTTTTGAAACCAAGCCTCAGTCGTCTGTGTGACTGACACTTCGAAACATCCCAAACTTTGCTGTAGGTTGAAATACATGACATCTTTTGCAGCTGGGTAGCAAATAGAATTGGAAGAAACATTCTTCAAATGCAACATATGATCTTTTGGTTGACTACAGCTGTGAATTTTTTTAAATAATACTCCCAGTTCTATTCAGGAATTTTGGTATAAGTAGCTTTTTACTTCTTTTTTCAGAAGTGTACTTATTGAAAAGAAACTTTGTCAATATCACATAAAAATATATCTTTTTCTTCATACCAAAAAGAAGCATAAACTATGCTGTCTTTAATATCATTTTGATTTTTTATCTAGGTAAGTCAGTAATACTACAAACATATATATATATATATATATATACACATTTTGTCATCTGAGATTAACCCAAACAGTTTGTGAATGCCTTATGTTTTTACCCTATTAGATCAATAACCACATTTATTGTCTTCAGTTTGGGCTTGTGGATCTTTCACTTAGAGTACAGCTGAATTCCCTGAATAAGAGATTTGCTACAAATAAGGCGCCTAACTCGTCTTAAAACCATGGTATCCTGAGGCCTAGAACAGAAGATGTTCAAAGGAGTATAAAGATTCCTCCAGCATCAGTCATTGAAATATGAAATGCTAGTATGTGCATACATTCAAAGGATGCCTTTGAAATCATACATATAGCTAGTTATTTCAGTGAAATTAAATGCTACATCCACACCCAACGGGACTCTCTGTCTCTGCTTAATCTCAAAAAAACTTTTATGTATCTGGCATGGAAGTGTGCAGAAGTACAACTATCTGCTGCTTGTCTTGTGGGCTTTGGCAGCTAAAACACCTTAAATGAACAAAACAAAGTATCAACCTTCCCATCATAATCTAGAGCAAATAGGTCACAGATAAAAGACTTTGCATAGACATCTCTACCTATAATTACACCATTGGAAATCATATGGCAGCCTCTTATTCAGCAGAATTTAAGTGACTTTACTACTACAGTAGCCACACTGGTTGCCTAAAATAACTGTTACAGCTGGAGAAAATAGCAAATATACAGAATATAGTCTGGAATTTCAAATTGTGATTCTAAAAGGTGCTGGGGGGGAGGATGTAGTTCTTTATATAGTGATTGTACTTTGCCATTGACCATAACTAGATTCATTGTGTTTTTGCAGAAAGTGAGTGTTATCATACAATTTGAATTTGAGAAACCGCACACTCACACACTGCTGGATTTCAAGAATGAGCTGAAGAAATGACCAAAGGAAAGGATTAAAACCCTCTCTCCCAACATAAGCAGTCTCATAAAGTAAAAAGTCTAAGCATTGCACAGTGAAACTGCTCCAGCTTTTACTGTCAATCCACTTCTAACAACTTCTCATCCCTAGGTGGTCACTGTATAAAGTATTCTCTTTGGTTCCCTATTCCCTCAAAACAAACTAACAAACAAACAAATAAACAACAACAACAACAAAAACTTGCGTTTTTCCTCTTTTTTTGCGAACTTTTCCCTGCCCCCAAGTTCAGGAGAAAGTAAGCTAAAAAAAAAAGGGAAAAAAAAAAAAAAAAAAAAAAAAAAAGATTTAAATTCCACCACTGAGCTGGCAAGAAATTCAGAGTTCTTGGCAGTCACAGATTTAGTGAAGTTGCTGGGTTGCTGGAAGATTGTATAATTTTGAGATCAGCGTCATGGTTTTAATACAACCATGGTGTTTCACATAGTACATCACTTAGAAGTGATTCCAGCTAAAGAATTTGAGGGAATAAAATTCTAAGCCCACCTTCTGATTTTAAAGCACTTATCATTGTGGAAAACTTCCAAAAAGCTTAACATAAAAGAAGGGTAATTTGGAGTGACAGAGTGTACTTATGTTCTAAAAATTCCTTAGTTAGTGCCCATCTCTGTTCACTTGAACAGAAACAAACAAACAATAAAAAAAAAACTAATTTATACATGATTTTCTCTGCTGGATGTAGTTCAGTTCACAATAGGCCTGATGGCCTTTCCAGTAATAAATAAAGATTAAAAATTAAAAATACATATATTTCTCATTTATCTTTTTTTTTTTTTGTATGTGTGTTTGTTTGTTTTTTTTTTCTTACTTCATACTGAACATAACTCAGACCTCTAAATCAAACAGAGCTTGAACCATAAAAGTCAATGGCAACCTTTCCATTGGCATTATATTGTGCAACATGTTTTCAAAATTTACACTTCTAGACTGCAAATTCTACATGAATACTGCAGAGCTGGGAGTTCTTAGAATTTCTCTCTTTCAGGTTTCACCTGATCATGCTGTGTCAACAAATGCTGCTTTATTAAAGAGAGGTGCAACCTAATGACAACTCTCTGTTACATACTGATAAACTTCATCTCTCATTGAGATGGGTCAAAGAATGCCTAAAGCCTCTTAATCATAATGAAAAGCAGGAACAGTTTCTAACATAAAAGTATATGGTACTGGGGGACATTTTCAGAATAGCTTTTTCAAATAGGATTCAAGGTCACTTTGAGTTTGACACTGAGTTCTGTCTACCTTTCCTATTCCAAGCATATTGGGGAAAAACAATCATACAAGAAGTAACCTTTTTTGGTAGCAGTCAGAACTCCAGCTTTGAGTTGGAGGTAGGAAATACAGAACTGACAAAAGGGAACAGAAGTAGTTTAAATTGTTTGAACAGCAACTGCTAGATTTGAGTCAAAAGGGTTGTACTCATTTTATCTGAATTGCTTTTGGCCGTTCCTAGTGACCCTGTTTTAATATGCACTTATTTTCCTGTACTACAGGACACCTAGGAACTTAACATCCTTCAGACAGCTTCGACAGCAAAGTGGTTAATGTTTGAAGAATGAGTCAATCTTTCCTTTGCCATGACATTGGGTTCTTATTGTACAACCCTGTACAGTACTTAGCAATATTTTTTAAAGATTTAAAAAGCAAAGAGTTACAAAACCATTTGCAATTAACTTGAAATAGAAAAGATAGCACTTTTTTAAATCCCATTATATAGTACACCGTATAAATTACAGAGTATTCAAATGCATAAATGCATCTGTGTAACATTTATCAAATGTAATTTTTTCTTTGTTGTTGGAGGGGGGGTTACTTTTTCCAGAGTTTTTTCTCTTTGTCCTAGACACCCCCATCTCCCCACACTATCACGTATGACAGTGCTCCAGGTCTGAGACATTGCTGTTGCAGTATCGCATGTTGTTGGGGATGTGGCAGTCTGTGTAGTTAATGCCCCCGTTTGGGGTATATATGGGCTGCAGTCTGAAATCTCCTTTAAGGAGCTGATCATTATTTAAGGAGACGATCTGGAAGCTGGTTTCCGTCATCTCCAGGATGGAGTTGTCCTTCTTGGTCCCTGCCTCACAGTAGTCATCTTTCCGACGGCCCCGGTTATATTTCCACTTCTGGGAGGTGTAACGACCCTTTTTGTGCATGTGCCAGCAAAAAATGCTGAGCAGGACCACGAGGACAAATATCACTGCACCCCCAATCAACCCTGCCAGCAGAAATGGGGAGCCCAGGTTCTGAGAAGTTGTCTGCTCATGGCTGGAGGGGATGTTGCTGCCATTGTTCAAAAAGGAAGCCTTGGTTGTGGCTTCTGAACAGACAGTGTCTTCTCCTGTTCGGTAATTATTATAAGCATCCAGTGGAACCAAGCAAATCCGATAGGTGGATTTAGGCTCCAGATTTACCAAGCTCAAGTGTTGCTTCTCACCGCTAACTATACGCTCCTGAACAATTCCTCCTACCAGACTATGGCCCATTTTAACCCATGTGAGTTTATATGCCATCACGGTAAAAAGAGATATCCAGTTAACCTGGATGCAAGTGTCATTCACAAAATGGATAGAGAGTTGAATCCGTTCAGATATAGGAGGTGTCACCCTTTCTCTGTCCTCCCTGTCAGGCACAGTGGGGAGTGTGACTATGGTGGGAATCAGAGGATTATACCTGCTACTTGGGGAAGGAATGGATGAGGGGGAAACTAATGTAGTTGGATTGGCTGTAGCTGGGACTGGGGTGATGATAGTTGGCAGACCAGGAGTGGTGGTGGGGCATGACAACATATTCATATTGAGTTCCCTGACCGCCATACCTCGGACCTGTTCAGGTCGCTGGCACATAAAACCCCGTACATTGATGGAAGAAGGAATAAATTTGAGCCATTCAGTGACCCACTTCATACTGCAGTCACACAACCAGGGATTATTCCTTACAGTGAGTTGTCTCAGGTTGTGGAGATTATCAAATACCCCCTTTACCAACATCCGAAGCTGATTGTTGGAAATATCAAGACGTTCCAGTTTATGGAGTTTTGAAAAGGCTGTAAGTGGTATATGGGTTATCTGGTTGTCCTGCAAGTAGAGCCTTAGCAGATGTGTACCTGGAAGATCAGGAGGAGGGTAGGTCAGTGAATTCCGCACTATTGAGAATTCCTTGAGCTTGGAGAGGTGGCTGAAGGTGCCCTCAGCTATGCCTTTATTAGTAAGGAGATTGCCATCCACAATCAGACGCTCCAAACTTGTAAGATTCTGGAAGGCCAGGTCTGAAATGACAGCAATGCGGTTTTCATCTACTCGAAGTTCTTGTAAGTCCACTGGAAGGCCTACTGGTACGCTGCTTAAGTGATTCTTGGACAAGAACAGAAGCTTGAGGCTGATGGCTTCCCGGAATGCCCCATCCTCAACCCCAACAGTGGAGATGGAGTTGTCATCCAGGTGCAGTTCTTCCAGCTTCAATAGCTGAGCAAGAGCAGCCCGAGAAATGGTCTGAATGTTGTTTTCCTGCAGGTGGAGAACCCTGACATTCTTGGGCAGGTTCATGGGGAATTCATCCAACTGGTTGCCATACAGGTAGACCGTGTGCACAGACTGAACATTGTGCAACTCTGCAGGAAATCCAGCATTATTAATTTGGTTATTGTGGAGGTAGAGGACGGTTACACCCTCTGGTATCCCAAGAGGCACTGAGGTCAGGCTTCGCTCATTACAGTAGACAAAGTTTCGGTCACAGCGGCACACTTTTGGACAAGCCACAGTTTTAGAGACCTGCATGTAGAGCCCCAGGGAAAAGATAAGCCATGATTTTATGAGAACAGCCCAGTCTCTGGGCCACATTTTAGTCCAGAAACCCATTTCTAATTTAAAGAAATAAAGAACTAAAGTGTTATAGAACTGATAACAATAATAAAGCACAGGTAGCAAAATTTCAGGTCATTAAAATTGGCTCCAGTTTATGTCCAGTGTTCAGGTGGAGATAAAGTCCTGCAGGCTAAAATAATCCTTTTACAGTTGGCCTACCTCCTACTTTTAATAAGAAAACCACAGTCATCTTAGCCAGGGTTACAAAGTTTGTTGCCTTCCTCCATGTGTGCTGAAAGAAACAGTAGCAGTATCTTTCCAGGTGAGCAACTAGTTAATTTAAAGCTACCAGAAGTTTTGTATGAGTTGCTTGGAAGGATAATATTTCCTTTGACTGAAGTCTGTTGGTGTTACACTCAGCTTTCTGAAGTCAGCAAAGTTCTCATATCAGCTATCTGCTGGATCTGGCCTTCCTGTTAAAGAAAAGAAAAAAGAAAAAGTTGAATACCATGAAATTTTTAATAGGGAAGACCAAGCCCATTGGAAGACTATTCTAAGGCTGTGCTCTTTATGACTTTCTGGAAAAAAAAAAAGGCATTAATATTAGACATTAGCTTAATATTACTATTAAATAGTCTTGAAATAGATGATGCAAAGTCATTGCAGTGATTGAAGGACTTTCAGTAACTTAAGTGAAGGCTAGATCTATCACTTCTCTTTGAATATTGTATCTCCAATCTCTGTCTTCTCACACTGTTTCAACTCCTAAAACTTAAACATTTTACTGGAAATTTTTGCTTAACTATTTTTTTTTCTTTCAAAGAACCACTAAGTCCAATGAGCTGCATTCACTGATGCCTGAGAGACTAGACTCCAGACTGTCCTGTTTAATCACACACTGGGTTTTTTTTTTTTTTTCATTTACTACCAGACTGGAATGTTCTGGCCCTATTTCCATAAAGCCATCATGTGTATTCGCCTCCAGTCTTAATGCACACTGCAAGATTATTGCAGCTCACTACAGTAAGCTAGATACATATGAGGGGAGTCTTTTAAAAAAGTACGGAAATCTACAAGTACAAGACGCTGCTGTAAGGCATATATTTCCTAAAAATATCATCTTGATATTGTTACTAATGTGAACTGTGCTGTCAACAGACTTCAGAACTAGCATTCCACTAAGTGAAGCTGGCTCACATCTGCTACGTTATTGTTTTAGGATATCAGCTCAGACTACAGCAGTTTTTTCTGGAAAGAATTTTCTTTCAAACCATAAAGTTTAGATACTTTTAATTTTGCTAAACTGTAGTCTGTGAATGGTTTCATACACAAATCTGTTAGTTCTAGTGTAGATGAGCTCTCAGCTTTTAAGCATACTTTTCAACTTTAACCTTCCCAGATACTATTTGTTATTCAGATCTGTAACCAAACAATTCAACTCTAAATCATGCAATGGAAGATACTGTATCGTTTGATATTATCTTGTCTTATTATATGTTGTTTCAACTGACTTGAATAAAAAAAAAATAAAATAAAAAGAAAAAAGGATGCATTTTACATGCTTGAACTTAAAATGAAGTACATAAACAAGAACCAAGTATCTGTAGACCTCTGTGTGTTCAACTGTAGTTACCTAAGCACAGTATTTTTCTAGGTTTTTTTGACCCAGCTCAAAATTCACTGGCTGTGATTTCAGTGAAACAGAATTTCAATGAACAGAAAACATCTTTAAAATTCTCCTTTCCTTTATTTAAACCATGTAAGCACCACCCATTCCTTCCAGAAGCAAAAGAGATATAGAAGTACAAAAAAGTTTTTTTGTTTTGTTTTTGTTTTTGTTTTTCTGTTACAACTGCACAGGTTGTAACATGTCCTAAATACTGCATGGGACTGGAAGTCTCTCTAGGAGTCAAAATGTTATAACACAGCACCTTTGTACTTGTAGATTACTGTATTTATTTGGAACATCATCAGGTAACAGCATCAAGTCTGGAACAGTTGGAGATAAAAAGCGAGTCCTGGATAAGTCCTCTAGTTTATCATTATGCCTTCAAATGGCAAATGTACCATATGCCTATATTACATGCTGTCCTTCTCTGGACAGCAGGTAGTAAGATTAACTACCCCAGTATTCAAGGCTTTCTCTCTTGCAGGAATATTTCAGTCAAGAGTGGTTCCTTCACAATTTTGTAAGTTGACGTGATTCTGTAGAGAAACTCTAACAGGATTACATCCTCACATGATCCTAAGTGTAACAGTTTATCCACCTTTAATATGTCCTGGCTCCTGTCTAGATCATATTGCTCTGATCTGTCATGACATTGTCTTTTTGAAATAAGAAAGGATGTGCAGAGCCTCCTCTGAGAAATATGGGACCACACATAATAAAGTGGTTCTCATTCCCTTTCTAGCATCAGAGAGAGTCTGCCCCTCCCAATAGGGCCAATACCCTCCCTGTACTCAGTTCTATTTTAATTGTAAATCCAATTGCCGAATGGGTTTTATTTGACACCCAGCTGTAATAGAAAGACCAGCTAAGGACATGCAGCCACAGGCATCTGAAGCTCCTGGTACGCTGGGAACCTCCTGAGGCAGTAATGTCTATTAAAATGGGCTTATACATTCACCTTATTCTAGGACTCTGCTCAGGGTACCTCTTAGCTAGGTAAATGTGGCATCTCAGTAAAAGATTTCATTAAAGATTCTAGAAAAATGGGTCAAAATGCACAACTCTTCTCATTATATATTACAAGTAAAAGACCTTTGACTGGATGGTCACTTAAGCACAGCAGCACTTTGGAAGGTGGCACTCCAGAGTTTCTCTCTTTTTTGTGGATAGGTGGATTTTGCATTTTTAAAACTTTCCTACTGCATGCTTTCTCCCCCTGTGCTACCAGGAAAGGAAGTCCTTTTATCAATTCCCACATCCTAAACTCCAACTAAAAATCCTTAATATACTGAGACTATAAAACTCATAGTACAGAATATATGCATTGTCACTCAGGTAACTACTGTTGATTGTATTAAGCAAGACCACAAGGACAAATCTAATAAGATATTTATGACTTCAGGGTTGGCTGTGTCGTGACAAAGGGAAGCAATAAGGAAGTAAAGATACAATTGAATGTGTTTAAATAAATTATTTGGGAAAGACTTTACCTGAGTATTCTTTTACAACTGTTTAATAATAACTAATAGAGGAGTAACAGTTGCCAGAGCAGTATTTTTCAGCGGATCTTAGGGACCGTAATGCAAAAGTGAGTTATGTCCCTGTGTTAGAAATCTACCCTAAAGACATAAAAAAATATTAGACTTCCACAAGCTTCTTGATTTCTAGAAGAAATTCTGTAAAGGAAAAATATCCAAGGCAAATTACAGAAGGCTGGAAAAGCTGAAATAGTTCAGTCTTTAGCTTAGCTAATCACCAACACTGAGGGCAGGTAGAGTAATTATGGTTTCTCCCCCATCCCTGCAACCCCCTGTTGGCTTCCTTAATAAAAATCTCTATTTTCAATATTCTTGTAAGAATTGAACCGAGTCTCTCCGTAAATGAATTGATCATTTGCAGAGGTAGAATTTTGGCAGTGGAAGAATTAAGAGCATTCAATATCCCTATCTTTCATGACTGCACATCTTGAGAATTGACTTACAAACTGTAGATTGTTAGTGGCTTACTTGGTGTGAAACCAGAATGTTCTAAAAAATGGTCTGGGATGCAAAGAGGGTAAGAGAATATGTTGTGGTTTACATAATTTTTTTTTAAAAAAAAAAAACAACATGCAAATATGTTAGCAATAACACATCTGTTCATCATCACCTTGATCATTTTTTGCTTCTATTTCTTTATCCTGTACACTTGATATCTATTATTTCTCACTATATTTTCCTTGGAGCACAAACCACATCTTCCAAGTGTCTAGGACCTTTGCTGTCTTACTCCAACCAGGATATTAAATTAGGATTTGAGGAATTATATCTATAAAAGTTGAAAGAAGCATATTGTAATAGATGAGAACATAACCACATGTTCTAGGTGGCCACATCTGAAAATCTAGCTTAATGGCCTGAGTTCCTGACACCAGTGAAAATGTTTATCTTTGGAGGAATTTCTGATGAACATTTTTATCTCACTGTCTTATTATCTTTTTTTTTTTTTTTTTTTTTTTTTTTAAACCTGCCCTATTTCAAATGACTGATACTAGCTGGAGATGAACAATTTTGCCTTTGTGTGCTGGATGAAAACTTCAAATTTGCTTTTGTTTAAGACTGTAACTGAACTGCTCTTTTCACATATTTTGATTGAAGGTATTAAAAGGTTGAAACATCTGGCTGCAAGTTGAGAATGTGAAGGTTTTATTAGTTTCTCCCTCACTGCTCAGAATTATCCACACAACTTCAAGCTTTAGTCATCCTGCTTTGCACAGGCCATGAAATAATTTAACTTCAATAAACAATCATGTTTCAATAGTTAATATACTACTGAAAATGCTACTGAGTCCTAAATTTGTGTTATCTAAGAAAAAAAATAAAATAAAATACTAACAACCTGATAGCAGCTAGTTTATTGACCTTTTTCGTATCTCAGTGACCAATATTGTTTCAATGGCTTGGTCTACTGTGCCTAAAGAAGCTCCAAAGGGCCAGAGGGCCATCTTCAGCACATTCCATGCTGCACCCCTCCAAACATGTAGTCCCAGGTGTAGTGGCCAAGGTCCCAGTGGCTGCCTGAGAACCTTCTGAGGTTCAGGGGAGGGAATGCAAGCATGGGAATCAAGGGAGAAGAATAGCTTACAGAGCACAGCCTGCATATGAATGCATATGAATGAACAGCTTTGTGTTATAAACACAGGAATTTTGTTGTGTTCCTGAAGCCAGGCTTGTTGTGTTCCTGAAGCCAGGCTTATCTTCATTAACCTTCTCACATTTTATACTATTATTTTTTTAAGGGAATAAAAATAACAATGTTAACTATTCCATCTTTCAAGGACTCCTTAAAATAATCAAAAGCAGTTCCTAGGAATCTTGTTTTCTCCTGATATTCTAACCACACAGCACTACTTTTCTTAGCAGTTCATCCATTTATCTGAACCTGACTGCCATGCAACATAAATCAGAAAGCAAGCAAAACCAAAATCAAATAGCCACATCCACCCTTTTCACTACTACCAGACAGTGAATCCTATTTAGCACAAAACCATTTAGAATAAATTTTCTTGGCTTTACTGCAGACCAAGGTCATAATCAAGTCATATTCTTACTCTGCATAATTATCGTATGCAGTAAGTACAAGGCTATTATGTCTGGAACTGAATGACAACCAGAAAACAAATCTAATTCCATTTCTCTGGAACCTAGTAGAGTTCATAGCACTTAAAAAAAAAAAAAAAAAAAAATATGTGTTCCTGTATTTCTATCAACTGGTAACAAAAATAACTATGGAGTAATACCTGAAAAATCCCTTTTTTTCTACATATGTAGAGTTCACGTCTACACATGAATGAACATTATGTTTTGTTTACTGATTAGGAGCTGAAGGTGATAGTTTACTGTGCATGTTTCTCTACAAGTTACTTGATTTTGAACTTAGTGTTGAAACCCTTAATATGAGGCTATAATCTCTGCATCAAAGACACAGAGAAAATGACACTAGTTCTTGAGCAACCAAAGTGCTTTTACAAGAAGCTTTTTTGCATGCTTGCTGCTGTGACTGCTTCATATTTCTTAGTGTGTATTATGTTAAGAAGAAGAGGTGAGGAAGAAGAAAAAGAGGTGAAGAACAAGAGGAGAAACCTTTCTTGGTGCTCTCCTCCTGAAGTAAATATTGATGTCAGAATAATGATCAAACCTTAAAGTGTCTCTGAACATTGCTGAAAGCACACTGAGGTCCATATAGACAGATTTTGTGAGAGGAAGTTATGATTGCCTTTGCAATACTGTTAGTGGAATGATTCAGCAAATAAATGTACACAGGGAGCACTTCCCTCACATTCTTCTCTGCCCTGATCAGGACATACCTGGTTTTGCCTCCCAGTTTGCACTTACAACTACTCTCAAAATCTCATCAACCAGCCTGCTGAAAGAAAGTGAAATGGATTTGGATCTGACTTGGTGGAGACAGGAGAAAGTTTAGAAAGTGGTACATTTTGCAGCAGTGGGTGTAAAGATGTCATTCACCATCCTTCTCCTTGTTCCTCAGTAATCTTCTGCTCCTCTTATATCTCCTTCTAGCTACGTTCCTGCAAACCTATGAAGCAGACGCATTTCCCAGAATGATGCAGGCTTCAGGAAATCCTTTTTTGAAAAGTGTGATGATGTATTCAACTAAAGTTTTGTCTTTGGAAATTTGGGTCATGTACTAGTTCTTGCCAGTAAACAGGCATCTGACCTCCAGGACGGGGAGCTAAGATAGCAAGAAACTCTATCCCTATAGCAACAACAACAAAAAGTTAGAATGTGAGAATTGTTTTCTCCTAACATTGTCCGTCCCCAGCCTACATAAACACAATTTCTCTTTGCTAACAGGAGTCTGGGATCACCAGTGACTTGACCAGTTGGCTTGACAGCTTCTCTGGTGCATGCCTGACAAATAATTTGAGCTGTATAATACTTAGTTTCTGGGAAAAATAATATTTCAATATGCTAATAGTGAGTTTGAATTTTATTTTTTCTGTGGTTCAAGCTCATTCTTTGCCATGGGTAATACAGAGTGCAATTACTGTATAGATATGAGGAGGTCAAAACAGAGCAAGTTACAGCACATTAGAGTGATCATTGTACTCCAGGAAGCAGGTCTCAAGTAGCTACAAGAACTTAAGTGAAGCCACAAATTCAAGGTTTCCATTTATCCCATTGGGCAGTATGCTGTGCCACACATCCAACTCAGTTTTGTAGACCTGTCCATAAGTGTGTGCTGAAGTGCAGAAGTTTAGTGTAGAATGCAGACTGCCTAGACTAAAGAATCTTTGTTACTGTGTTTACTTCACCAGTTATTTATTTATGACAGAAGGACTTTATTCACAAAACTTGATGTTGCGTAAGTTCTTCAAGAGTGTTTTGCCTATGATAAATAATTAAATAACAGCTCCTGCAACCTCCAAGCTCAAAAATGTCTGTCTTACCATTCTGTGACAAAAAAAAAAAAAAAAACTCATCCCTGCTCATGTGCACAGGTGCCTGGTAGATCATTAATTTTTTTTTAATTGCCAATGAAGTCAGGGAATATGACTACGCAACAAATAAAAATAAATATTTTAAAAAAAATCTCTTTCAGATTCAGAAATGAAATGCCAAAGAACATCTATTGGCAACTATCAAAGAAACAGTGCATTTCTGACTGCAAGCTGTATTAGTGGACACGGCTGTGCTACCCACCCAAATTTATTTTTTAGTTTGTTGTATCACCTAGTCCAATCTGAATGTCTGTCTGCATGGATTAATCTTGCATAGACCTTTGCTATTGTTTCAGCTTCTGGTAGAACCGGAACGGTATTCTAGAAATGAAAAACTGCCACTAAGGACTTCCTGCCTCTGGAGTTCTGAATTCTAATGTAGGAATTGTCAAAAGCAGCTATTTCAGCTAACTGTAGTTATCAGAGGAAAAGGTAATGAGAACACAAATAGAATATCAAAACCCAACATCTTTAACATCCTGCACAAGTAGGTTCCTAAGGTGCTATATACTCTCTCATAGAATGTGAGGAAGAAGGAAATGTGTAGAACTGCACTTGAATTTTTGAGTTGTCTAGGACTCCAAGGTAGTTCAAAAGTCAATGATAGCCTAAGCATCTGTTTAGAAAGAAACAACTATGCTTTCATTATAAAAATGCTGATTGTTGAAAATTTACTCCAGATGGTAACCATCAAGATATTTTCACTCCAGTGGGCAAAGAGGAACAGATGATCACCTCCAGGACTCATATTAAATGGAATCTTGCACCAACTAGCAAAGTGCTGTTGGTGTCTTTATTAACCTTCCCCCAAGGCCTTGTCTAATTTTTCACTTATTTAATGCTGTACTGTTCAAAACTTGACAAATTTGACAAAAAGTGAGAACAATTGATTTAGTATGGCTGTGAATTAATTCTTTAGTCTTTCATCCCCAAAGAACTGATCTCATAACTTAGGTGAAATACTTTTGATGGATCTCATCTAGTACTCCATAAACTCAGCAATGTACTAAGTGATGATGTAAAGCTGGATGGAGAAAGTCAAAAATGGCAGATTAAAAGAAATTTACATGAGGAACATCTGGAACATTTCAACAAAATTTAATAAAATACATGATTTCACTGAAGCCAAAAATGTTTTATGGAGATTTGTCAGTTTTGATTACATTTTCAATAGGAAATGTGCCTGAAGTGCAGTGCTTTCTGATCATTTATGACCAGAGGGACAGAGAGAAAAAGGAGAGAGGAAGAGTAAAAAATTGACTTTTTTGTACCCCTTCCCCCCCAAAAAAAATAACACAATTTCATTTCATGAAAACCTTCACAAAATAGTGATGTTGCATATTTTAAAATCATGAACATAGTTGAATTATCTGCCTCTGGACAGCTCTACTTAAAAAGGTAAAGGGAAAAAATTGTTTTCTTTCTTGATCCTTTTCCAGACTGCTTACAGCTTTCTGTGACAAAAACTGGACATGTCTGTTAAAACAAACAAACAAACAAAAACAACTAATAATACAAAACTAATTTATAATAATTCCCCTGTTTGGAACTCAAATGTTCTGTACTGTGTTTAGCATAATGCATTTTGTACTAAGAAAAAACGAAGGCAACCTGCTGTTTCTTTGCAGGCAAATAAATTATTCTACCCTGTGAAGTAAGCAGTTTGCTTTTATCTAGAGATATGTGGGCAGTCTGGCAAAATGTCTGTGGATAATTTGAAAAAGCTGCTTTTAGTGACCTAAGTGACTAAACATTACTTCTGTGGAGACAACATCTTGACACGTTTTAAATGGGTTGCATGGTGCTACATTGTTGATGAGATTGTCTATGGTGTCACATTACTTTGTGGGGTATCGTTCATTTAGGGTCTTAGGAAAATGAGTGTGGGCTGCCATATTCTTATGTTCCCTATTTGTGGCATATGGCCCAGGGAGAAAAAATATGGCACTAGTTGTCCCCCAGCCACCTAGGTCCCTTAATATAAATAAAGCTCTAAGTATCATATGTACATCTTTCCAATAAAAACAGATTTTACCTTCACCTTTTAATATTGCTTTGCATGCTGCTCCTTCACAGTACTAAGAACTACTCCATAATCACTGCTAAGGAGCTATTAAAAAAGATTAATAAAGTTGCTTGCACATTAATTGCCTCTGAATATTGAAGAGAACCTTTCATGTATGGTGTAGCCATTTATGGGACCACTGAACAAAAGATGTTCCCCAGCTAGAGAACAAATCTTGCTCACATGACACAGCCCCTGTAACAGGCAAACAGGTTATTAAACAGATTTTTAAATCATTGCCATCAGATATCTAGTTAATAGGAAAGAGGAAAGATATTAAAACAATGGATAAAGAATATAAATATAAGCCTCTAAAATTCCTACTCAACTAAATAGCTGAAATATTCATCAACTGCACAATGTCTTAACATCAATAGAGCCTGACAAGAGTCTGGGGATGTGGATTTGTTATCTTTTCCTGGCGATCTGATCTTCTGCATGCACAGGTGGAGAAAGTGCTATATTCTCACTACTCCAAGAATAGTGCTATAGTACTTCATATAGGAAACATATTGTACTTCCAATAATAACAATAATAATAGTAATAAATTCAGCAGTACGAATCAGGTATAGTAGTAGCTATTTTGTAGCAGTAAAAAAAAAAAAAAAAGCATCCAGCATGTGGTGGCATTGTCTTAAAATCTACTGTTTACATGGTCACCAGTAAATATAGTGATTTACATTCGAGTACAGAGAAAAAGGACTAGATGCATTAGGACAAAACAGTTTCCCAAGGATACAGATCATTTAAAAATTATTATTTTTTTCTCTTAATTTTGCGTGGTCTTGCCTTTTTTTTTTTAATTAATATTATTATTATTTCCATTCAAGTTTCCAATAACTCTGTATGATACTCTCTGTTTTCAGTGAGAGGGTCCTATTTTCCCTTTTCAATATTGATGACCAAGCACATATCCTAAGAAGGTACACATCTGAGGAATAAGAGGACAGAAGAACATATGATAGGTGATTGGATAAAATAATTTGTTTGGTACAGTGAGGCTGTCAATATAAGTCTTGATTCTGACAGAAAACAGACTTTTTTGGCACTTAACTATTTTATTTCTCCTTTGGTGAAAGGTTACAACTACTTTTCTGAGACAGTCATTCAGATTTCCCATTTAACATCAAAGCTAATTGAGAAAGGGAGGCTGAATTGGACAGCACAGATTCTAACACAGGGAATTTTCAGCACTAGGTACAAATATAAGTAAGGAGAAGCTAGAAATAGTAAATAGACATTTCTGACCCAATGATTGGTCATGATGATTCCAAGCCTTGGAATTAAAAGTGCAAGAAAATCATGAGAGGCCTTAAGGGATAACAAAGTAATAAATAAAGGCAATGTCAGGAGCACTGCGCCTGCAGGATGAAGGAGTACAGATTACATGTTTAAACATCGGCTGCAGCAGTTTACATCATCTGAGGAACTATTAGCTGCCTTTAATTTCTGGCAGCAGCTCAGTTCCCCTGGGAAGAAAAGGCAAAGCAGAAGAAGAAATGGTGTTTACATCTGAAGCTGTGATTAAAGTCACTTCTCCATATTTCTCCCACTCTACTACTTTCTTGAAGGAGCAGAGATACTGCCTACACAGGATATGCACAAAGTCAAAGGAGAACTACACAAGTATTTCATTTCCAGAAGCTGGAAATGTGGTCTCCAACCAGTTTTTTTGTTTGTTTGTTTTGGTTTGGTTGGTTGGTTTTTGTTTTGTTTTGTTTTGTTTTTCTTTTCTGCCTCTGATGGCTGTGGGACAGAATATTCTGTGTGAATAGTTTTACATGCCATATAGCATCACAAATCTTCTGACCATGAACAGAGGAAACAGGATACAGTAAAGTCAATAAGTAAGCATCTAATTTTCTCCACAATGGAAAGAGTCTGCCATCTACATGTGTTTATGAAGAAGCAACTCAGAGCAGAATAAACCCCGATACACTATCCAAAACTTTCTGTCATTGTATTTTCCCAATAACTGCTGTAAATATTTTTCTTAAAGAGCTCTCCTAGGCTTAGCTCACTTAGGAAGCATAAAGTTGTCACGTAGAATGAATCCTGACAAAGGTAGAAGAAAACACTGAAAGCAACTCAGCTTTGTTTTTCCAATTCTCTCCATTGCCTTTGAGGTCTGTGTGTGGTTGCATCAGTGAGATCAAAATTGCCAGCAGACTCACAAATGACACCTACCAGCAGTAGAGCAAAAAAAAATAAATAAAAAAATAGTCCTCTCCCATTAATGGTTCACAGTGGGTGATCTTTAGCGTTGTGCAGACAGCCAACAAGAGACTCGTGCACCACTTAAACTCTCTTAATAGCTTTTAAGTGGGTCCTGAGAGGTGCAGAAGCCTGGAGTTGGCCTTCGGCCCAAAAGCAAATTCCATCTGACGTGTGCCAAAGCATTTCAGGCAAACAGACTCCTTATCAATATGTCTCCTCATGCGACTTTTCAGCATAGTTGTTACTGCAAGGTATCACAGCAGTATTCTTATCAGCTTTCTGTGCTTGTACGAAACTAGATATCTTGAATGAGTCCAGGAAGGCAGAGAGGCAATGCAGAATAAAACCAAAGAGAGGGCCTGAAGGACAAATAGGAAAAAAAATGTGAGGTAGAGTTTTAAGCTATTCCACAGGCAGCAAAATACACCTGCTCAGAAATGCAGTTATTGTTTTATTCTGTCTGCAGAGCAGTCTATCTGTTCAGGTCACTGTATGAATCAAATGAGAAGACAGTCTTTCATGTTTGCTGTGCTGAGACCTCTGGATACTTTAATTGGACCTCATATGAAGATCTGAGGAATTTGGGAATTTGCTGATGTGTTATTTTCTTGGACTAAAAACTGAATTAGGTGCTTATTACGCATATCTTCTCATGCATCTAGGATCTTGACCTATGTCTACACCAAAATTTTATATACTAAAGGCACGGGTTCTTTACTTTTGCTAATAAGGCATACATTTGTTGTAATCCAGTGAAATGGGTTATAAAACCAGCATTAACTCTAAATCCAATATATGGTATTTTCATCAGTTTTACCTCTGCCAGTCTGTTCTGACCTCTGTACAACCCTTTTATACAAAGGGCTAAATGATAAAGGAAAATGAACAAGATAAAAGGAACAAAAAAAAAAAAAAAAAAAAAAACACAACACTGCAATCACACACACACACACACACACACCTCACACACCCCTTCAGTTTGCATTTGGCAGGAATTTATCAGACATTTCACTCCAGACTTACCTAGACCTCTCTGACCCATTATAGTAAATAGCTATCTCTAAGAGGTCTGAAATAATAAAGGACAAAAAATGAAAAAGTTGCAGCTATTCCGGAGGATAACAAACTAACTGACTCCTAAGAGCTTGAATGAGCTCAGCCCAGAGCAGTGGAGTTTGTTTACTGTATAATATTATTTCAGAAATCCTTTCCTTGCTAGTTCAATCAAAATGAACTGAATTCCTAATACCATTCATCCTGAGAGACATTGCCACATGCTCTATCCAAACATAGGCTTAAACTAACCCACCCCTGCAGCAATTATCTTCAAGGCTTTTGAGCCTCTTGGGAGATATTGCCCTCCTCTATTCCAGTGAGGCAGAAAGCCATCTTGTATCCAAGGGGAGAAAAGTTTTGTTTCCACGTTCTCTACAGATATTTTAAGCATTATTCTCCACCCCCACTCCCAATATGTATTTTACTCAAATCTTCTGTTGTGTAGGGCTTATACAAAGAGGGGAGACTTGCCAAAGCGGTAATGTTCATTATTATTACTAATAATCAAATAATTTTAAAGCACAGATAAGGACTGACTAAGCATTCAATATTTAAACATGTTCATTGCAGCTGTTTTAGTCACAGAGTTAATGTCCCACAAATCATTGAGCTATGCTGTGAAGAAAGAAAATTTAAGATGGTTTACATAGGCACCTGTAGCAATTTAACTATACATTCACAGGCACCAATCTTCACTGAGGAAGCACCTGACTTGCAGTGTCCAACAACAAGCACTGAATTAGGAAAATTCCTTCATGAAAAGCATGTTTTTTAATAACAAGAGCCACTGAAATTAATTGCAATTAAATCTGTTTAAAACAGATAAACCAAAGCACTTCATTAAACACCAGATGGCAAACTGAAATTTGGTTCCATGTGGGTCTGTGGAGGCAGAGAGTTTTAGCAGGTTCAAAATGAATTCAACAATTTCATGGACATCAATCTGGTCTTTAATCAGGTTCCCTTAAAGAGAAGAGGTGAGAATGCATCCTCTGACATACTGTGTTCCAAAGTTTTGTACACTGCTGGGGGAAAGGATGGCAAAAAAAGCAGCTCCAATAATATCTTGTCATTGCTGGGGACAAAGTACTGAGCTGGTCTGTCTCAATTTGGGAATTTCACGTTTTAGTGAGTCACGCTTCATGGTCAGAACTAGGGACTGAGTGCAACAGAGGAAATATAGCATGCATGGACTTGACCATTACACTTGCAAAGTATTCAAGTCAGAAATTGAATACAGTGCCATTCTGTAAGGTATCTGATAGATTAAAATTCATCAACACAGCAAAGATTCTGCATTTTGAAATTCTGGATAGATGATAATAACAATAAATAAAATAAAATATTAAATCAAAAACGATCAATAATGTCATTTAAAGCAATTGTTATTTCCTCCTGAGAATTCCAAATGCAACAAAAAAGAAAATGAAGAGTGCAGTGTTCTTACCTGGTTTTAAGGCCATGAGTTTTTAAGGTGAGAACTGAAATGATGCAAAAATGTGCTGCCAGTGCTACAGTAAGCTCTAGTTCCCTAAATAGCAATGTCCTGCTTTAGTGGACTGGAAACTTTATATAGTGCAGTGTTGACCACAGAAGAAACTGAAACATATCATCATGTTTTGGACTCTTCTTTTCAATGACCTTTGAACCCTTCCTGTAGAGAATAACCCAAGCCACAATGTCTGTATATAGAATTGCACTGCCTTGAAGTTCAGAATGGTTTAAATCTAGGGTTTCAGTTTGAACATATCTGTAATTTTAATTTCTCTAGGCTTTGCAGAAACATCATTACTTTTTTTTTTTTTTTTTTTTTTAAAAAATCTATTTGTATTCTTTGAATGATACAGATGGGATCTTTCTTCTTAGTCTCCTGACTAAACTTTGGTGAAAGAGGTCATTGGACCAGCCACTATATAAAGTCTATATAAAGTCTGTGAACTTTCTAGGCTGAATCTTTTCCTTTTTGACTGCTGGGAAGTTTGTCAAACAGAACCCTTTGTAGGAAGGCCTTGCTCACTAGCTCACTTCACCTCCTTTGAGAAATGGCATCTTGAAAGGGCTTCATCTTTCACTAACTTATAGAATTCACAACTTTGGTTGTGCTTCAATGTAAAGTAAGTTTAGCAAAAATGATAGCTCTTTCTAAATTTGATACTTTTGACTAAAACCAAACCAAACAGAATAAATACAGCGATAAGAAGAAACAAAAGTGGAGAAAATTCACAACTTTGCTTCTTTTGATCCCACTTTCAATTTCATACTAACACTGCTAGCGATACCTCAGCATCCACCTTCATCAATCCCTCTCCCTTTTTGGTGTATAGGCACTTCAAAACCTTCTACTCCTGTCTGCCATTGTTAGCCTAACTAATAACTACCACTTTTCAGACGCTTTGGATTCCTCAAAATAAGGAGCCAAAAGGCAAGACCTCATAGGTCCATGTGGTGACTTTGTGAAGGTATTTCTGGACAATGCAAGATACAGTAAATTATATTTGCCCCAGCTTTCAGTTGCACATGTAAGGCTGGGACTTGAGAGCTCTGCACTGGAGCTGCAACCCAGACCATGTCGATGGCCAGATGGCTGCCAGCAGGCAATGGACTAAGTCCCCAGTTCATTTGTGTGTGATTGGAATGCAAGACTGGGACTGACCTCCTGGGTTAGTGAGTCCAGGCTCCTGCTATCACAGGCAGCCGTGGTGCTAAGAGGTAATACATCAGCTAGAAGCTGATATTTAGCTTGTTCTTCCTGCTGTGAATCCTTTCATGGCCCTTTCCATTTTCTCCTGGGAGTTAAGGTCCTGGGCTTCAGCTGATTTTGCTCCCAGAGATAGCTAACAATCCCTTGAAAAATCTCAACATGACAAGCTTTATTAAATTCCTTCTGGAACTCAAAAAATGCTTTTATTTTTTCAGTTCAGGTTGAGAAGCTGAGATACTTTGGCTGTGTATTGGGTTCGGCTGTTGACTGCATATAGTACTGTGGCAGAATATAGAAACTACCAAAACCCTCTAGTTTCCTTAGAGAAAACTGCTCTGGCGCAAACAATACCAGGAGCAGCTTGGACTTTTCTAAGAAATTCAGGATAGGCCACACTATATGGGATATAAGGAGGCAAGGCCAAGCACTTTAGGATCTTATATAAGCATGCTAGACTGGGAGGTTATTCCAAGCTTCCTTCAGGAGGCCTTTCCACGCCCTCAGAGTAGCCCAGAATGAGGACAACTCAAAGTGTGTTTTAAACCTCCCATGGTCTTTGGGATTGGTGTTGTGACTCTAAAAAAGGAAGCATTAGTTCTTCCTCAGAGTTAAATTAAGTTGCTTAAGGGTTGCAAAGAGAGATGGGAGCACCAGAAAAATTAAAAGTTGCAAGTTCCTGTCTCCTAGTCTGCATTCAATCAATGAAACCACATATTCTTCTGCTTAGACATCCAGCTTTGAAGACACAGCCCTTAATGGCCTGAGGTTTTACTATTCCAACTTTGTTTTTTGTTTTTGTTTGTTTGTTTTTGTTTTTTCCTTTCAGCCTTTACTACCAACCTCAGAGTCATTCGATGCAAGTATAGGGAAGAAGACTGGTGTCACAGTGGGGAATTTAATTTAATGGGAGCACATGCAGAAATTATTTTGTTTATTGAAAGTGTGTAAATGGACAATGATTTACAAGGTTACAAGGAAACAAGTACACCCTGATGCTGTGGTTAAGGCAGTTTGGAAACTATTGTGCTGTGCGACAGAACAGTGCACACACTGCCGAAAGCCACAGCAACTATTAAAATCCATCCTTGTTTTAAGTACCAACTATTAAAGTGACCATGCTGGTTTTACCTTGTTTGCTCTGACAGTGGATGACAAAAGTCATTTTAAATGCTGAAAAGTTGCAAGTCTGCCTTTTCTGAATTGCAGAGGGAATTCATCTCTGTGGTTTTTGAATGACGCTGTGAAGCTAAAGCCAGAAAGGGAAGGTCCACATACTGTGTCAACTATGCTCAGCAAAAGCAAATATAAACCTGAAATATGGAGACCCACATATATACAAGTGTCCAGATTTTATGGCATTCAGGTTTTAATGTAGCCTGAAATGAGATGGTAGAACTCATGGCAGATGTTTTACTTCACCACCAAAAATATACCTCATGTTGATAATGCCAGGATATTCCACATAGGAAGATTATCCTAGTCTTTTCATGCAACAATATCACACAGACAATTTTGTGCCAGAAGTAAAGTATTTGTGTCTTCCACCACTTCTTGAACTTCTATGGTCATAAAATTGAATGAGGCATCGTAATCTTCAATCTGAGACCAAAACTATTCTAAAATAGTTTACTGAAAAATATCACCTCTTAGAATTCTGTTCCTAGAGTGTTCTTGATGCAAACATGATTTTCTAAATACATTACTTATTTGCAATTATACAATGCAATGTTCTTTAAATTACAGAAGTAATTGAAAATATCCTCAATATTTGCAACTGGTCACATAATTATTATGGAGAGCTTATGCCCTATTGTTCAAGGCTCATAATTCCTAAGATCAATTTTCTGTTGTACATGTTCATAGAAAAATATTTAAGATGAATTTAACAGAACAACTTTCAATTCATTTTTCAAAGCATTCTAAAACCAAAACACCAAGAAAAAGTGAATGCAAATTCATCTCTCTAGTTTTCAGGAATTTCTGCTTCCAGGGTTGTTTTTTTGATGAAAACAAGCCATTTTATTGTGCTTGTCCAGCAGAGAACACACTGTACAATATTTTGACATTTCAAACCAAAGCCTGACGAAGGGCATATATAGACATTTTAAGAGGAAACAAAGGAACTGTACAATTTTTAGCACCTTACAAAGGTTTCTTTCAAGCTCAGTTCTAAAGTTATCTAAGATTTGTGAAGAAATATTCACCTTTTGAAATCAATGATAAAATCTGGTAAGGAAATTTGAGAATGTGAACATTATTCCTCTCTTAAAAAATGAACAAGAAAAAAAAATAAAAAATAAACAAACAAAACACTATTCTGATTTTCATTCCAATGCTGTATATTAGAGTAACATCTAGTCCTGTATGCCTTCTTATTTGTGTTGTTAGTAGAACAGTATAAAATAGATTTATTGTGAATGATAGGTATTCTATTACTTAATTTTAAATAATCAGAGTCCATAATACCTTTGATATTTATATTATAAATAGGATGGAGGTGAATTTATTTTTGCTAGGCTGCAAGACAATGAGCTTTATTGCAAGAAATAAATGCCTAAAACTGGTAACAGAAGGTGCTCTGTAACAAAACTACAGTTTCGAGAAACTAGTAGAAAATCATGGTCATGGATTCCTTTCTCATGTATGAAACTCCATGGCTCTGATTCTATTCTACTGCCTTTGAAGTCAATGGAAAATTTCTCATTAGTTTCAGCTGCCCCCTTATTTTTTTTTATTATTATTTTCAGAAGTACTTTTCAAAGTTTCCCATTTCCAAGTTCCCATGATTTAACCTTGGGTGTGATCTTGAAAGAATTTTTATGCACATGAGTAGACAGAATTACTGAAGTCAATGAGCCTGGAGGGCTGGACCCAACATCACCACTTACAGTGGCTGTTAACTGCATGGAATGCCAATCACAACACTTGATTTCTCCATTCCACTTTATAACTCAGGATATACATCTCTGCAGCTTATGCAACAGTTACACTGCTAACAATGGCAGCTCACTAAAAACAATTAATACTTTGTGGAATAGGAAGGAGATAAAATTGCAACAGAGTACTTTCGGTACATTAAGAAAACAATACCAAAAAAAAAAAAAAGACTTGTTTCTCCAATTTTCTTTTTTTTTTTTTTTGAATGACATTAAGCATAATAGGCTCGAGAACAGTATTTTGAAGAAAACATCTGAAACTTTGATTTCCACAAAGTCAATTGATTTTGACATGCAATTATTGCTGCAGAGGGATTTTTTTCAAGTCCTGAATAACAAATAAGATAATGGACCCCATCAGTTTCATACTTAAGTGTCTGATTCAATAATCAAAATGAAAATATAGCCCAAAGTCTCATTTGATGATGCAAGACATCACCATGCACTGTGTAAAATCTAACAGCTATGGTTTGATTTAATTTGAAGTAAAAATAAAAACAAGGCTGCATGTTACATCAGCTTTGCTAATGTTCCTCAGCCAAAATTTGTTCTAGGGGGTGGGTTTTTTTTCCACTTTTATCCTCACATCTTTCCACAAGATCAGTATCATTTTGTTTGCCCTCAGTTAAATTTTCTAACTTGCTTTTTCTTCCTTTTTTTTTCCCCTCCCCTTTTTTTTAAAAAAGGGATCATTGCTAACAGTGAAGTGGTGAGAAACAACCCAACTGGAACAATGTACTGAATATTCTCTGTTCTGTAAAAAGCCACCCCGCCCGCTCCCACACATGTATCTATATTTCATCATTTCTTCCTCTCTTTCTCTTCTAGGTGTTTGTTCTGTATTCGTTTTCCCCGTCTCCTCAGTCCCCAGCATGAAGCACAGTCCAGACCAAGAGATTTTTGTGGTTTTAAGAGAGGGTGAACTGGCTTCTGACTGCTGCTCTCTCCCTCTCATGACTGATACAATCTAAATGGTATCTGGATTTTTGAAACAACTGCATTTGGTTGGAAACTGAATACTTCCTTGATTCTTAATGGTTCAAAACAGAATTTCTAAAGTTTTGTGTTTTTTCTTTTTTTTTCCTCTTAAATGTCAAAGTAATTGAATATCCAGCAGCTCTAAGTTCCCCTTAGATTTTTTTAACTGAACTTTTTGTTTCCTTTACTGTGCTGATATTTTTCCAAAATGGCACCAGTTAGAAGAGCACAGAAAATAAATCCATTCTTTTTGCAAGTGGACTTCTGAACTAAATAAATGGATTTAAGGATGCACATAGGACATAATCAGAATGTTTAGCATTTACAGTAAATGTACAGGGTTTTTCATCTCTCAAGTACAGTAGAAACATTAAGTAATAAACCACCAGATTAATAATAACCAAAAAAAAAAAAGGCAAATGGATAATTAAGAAAACAATAAACATTAGAAAACCTGTAAAAACACAGACACACAGCTAGGCCAGCTCATTAGGTTCAGTCGAACTTGATTTCTGCTCTGTTATAATATCCAGCAGACACTCCCCTGCTGAGAGCCAAATGTGTCAAGAATCTCTTGACCTAATGATTTTAATAAAGCACTTGTTTGAAATGCTTGTTTTTAGTTAAATGTGTGGGTTTGGGGATGCTAGGTATCAAGGAAGGAGCACTGGATACCCAGGAAGTAGGCAGCACATAACTGAATATATTTATGTATAATAAGTTGAACAAAGAAATTATGAAAGTGGCTATTAGACATTGGTAATTGTTAATGTTTATCACAAAAGGCTGCAGAAATGGATTTCAGGAATAAAAAAGTGGTCAAGGACTGAAAAAGCATAGAAAGAGCATACCATCAAACATCTCCTATGTTTAAAAGTAAAATGCCTGCAAGTAGAATTCCTCATACAACCATGACTCGGACCAACAAGCATGACTCGGAGCAATGCAATAATATATAAAACAGAGAAAACAAAATGTAAATATAAACAAGGCCTCTAACCAGTATAGACAAATTCTGGATATAAATAGCATATAAGCTTGTGATGAGAGTCTTACATTAGCTGGTAGGTTACTACCTCCAGAGGTTCTATAAAAAAAAAATTGGTTGATTACACTTTATTTGTTTCTGGGCTTTTTATATAAGATATGAAAATACATTTGTCTCCCCTCCTTGACAAATAGTTTAGGGCTTGGGACATTTTTTATCCCCATTGCACACTTGCAAAGGGGAGAGGAAGTGGACGCGCCTTGTCTTCTGTTCCCTGGCACTGTTGTGTTCCTTGCAGCAGCACAATCTCTCAAGTGCATACTTGGTATAGCTGAAAAACATGCTTTGAGTTAAACTCATCATCAGGTATGGGTTTAAAAGCAAATGTTTTCCCAATCACAGTTGTTTTTGGAGAGAAACATTTGCACTGTCATCCTACCTGGTGTGGGTAATGTTCCACTTCCCATTCTCATAGGAGTTCCCTGTAATAAATTCACCACTTTTAGAGACTGCTCTTACTCATGAATCCTGTGTTATTCCTACTGCCCAAATTGTTTTGACTTTTAGTCTTAAACAGTATTTTCTTGCCTGTACGATAGTAGGTAGAGAAAAGGATGTGAACCAAATATTGAGTGATTGTGAGGCTTCTTCCAATATTTTCCTACCAATACTAAGGATAACAGTGCAGAATCAGTATTCTCCTCACGTTTCAGCAGAATATACCAGGCAATGCTGCCAAAAAGGTCTTGCAAATCTCAAGTTATCAGATGATCTATTCACAGATGATCTCTGCTCTATGGTAATGCCTGTTCTATTGCTTTAACGTAGCTCTGGTACTTACAAAATTTAGAGGCACTTCAGAATTCTTTAAACCCTTCTGGCTGGTAGCAGCCTCTACACAGCCATTTGCCATCTGAGACCAATTGTAAGCAGATTCCAAGCAGTTGCCTCTGGTAAATGGTTGGCTCAAGCCCATCTGAACCCCATGATAACTCTTTTTTTTTTTTTTTTTTTTTTTTTTGTGGCCAGGCTGGTGATGGAATTATCAACTGGGAATAAGTAGTACAGCTTATTGTACTACTTCATTCTACCAGAACAAAGCTGGATAGCAAGACAAATTCTGAACATTACTCTATAAGGTAAACAATATATACATTAAAACTTATTGAAGTACTTAATGCTTCATATACAAAGAACTGCTCAAAAACTGCTATATACATAGCTACCTGGAAACCAATCTTGATGACCATACTGACTTTTCCCACCATGAACAATAGATAGATAGCTTTCTTCTTCCAGACTTTTAAGCTCCTATCTCACTTGCTTCGTTGACAGGGTCAGCAGAACAAAACAAGCCCCTATATCAGATGTGGTTTTATGGGGAAGGCTCAAGGCTGTCCCCAGTTTCAGTGATGAGGCACTGAGCACACCTGAATCCTCTTGGACTAACAGGCAGGAAAGACCCATAACATGTGATGACTGGCCTCCACCCCAACTATTTTGGCCACTGAAAAACAAAGGATGTTCTCAGATCACTACCAGCAGCTTCTAATAGAAGGGAAAAGGTGTATCCTGTACTTTTTCTGAGAATAGTGATTACCGGCTCAAAAACAAGAGACCAGAAATGACAATGTTTAACACTTTGCATAACAAGCAAGTCAGAAATTGAATTGTTTGGAACAAAGACTTAGGGCTCTCTTATGACTAATATCAGGTACCTGCTATACATAATGGATATGTGAAAGTTTCTGAAAGAAATACTTACTGTGATCCTTTGTAAAGGAACTACCAACCTAAACACAAAACTTAAAAGTAGTTTTCACTATAATATCGAGTCAAAAACCAGGTGGGAATAACAAGCATGAAAAATAAAATTGTCTAATTCTATTTAACAAAAAGTTAGAGGCAACCAATGCTATGACTACATTCCAAAAATCTGTTTATGCATTTTAATAAATTTTCCTGATTTCAGTCATATAATCATAGCAATGTTAACACGTTAGTGTTTTCTAAATGCCAAATTAATATTGCCATTACTTAGAGACTGTAAAGAAAAAGAAAAGAAAAAAGATTTTGATCTCAGGAAGTCCAAAGTTAGCTTAGAGGTATGGCTGCTAAACCTTGAGTGAGATCAAGAGTTTTTTCATACTAGTATCTGTTAGCAGTGCATGCATTGCCACAACATTTGATTTATGTCTTTTTATGTTTAAAAGCACATTGTAAACATTAACAAGTCAAAAAAAAAAAACAAAACACTAAAGGGTAGATAAATATTATAGACAAATTCAAATGGAAAAGTGAAGAACTGTATTTTGGAGATTCTGAGCAGCCACATATAGCTTGATTTCTAATATGATTTTAGATGCTTCTTACTAGATTAGTATTTATTTTCCAGCAGTGCATATTTGCTGGTGGAAAAGCCTGAATTAACAACATTGAACATGTTTATACTGTATGACTATCATTAGATTTTTCATTGGAAATTAAATTCTAAAACCATTCAAACATGGCTGATATTCTCATTGCTAATACAAACCACAATGTTCCTACTCCTGATCTGGGACTAGATTCGTTTGAGAGTTGATCCCATCTCACACTTTTCTCACAGGGAGCAAATAATCAGCTATTGCACCTCCTCTTGGCCAGCTGCCCAGAGAGAGACCCTCCCCCCCGCCAAACACTGACAGACAAACTAATTCTAACTACATAATAAATTTGAATATATATATTTGTATGTATTCTATTAATGCTGTAATGAGATGCCTTGGAAAATCTCAGTTCTATTTGTAATCAGCATTAAAGAAAATATATTTTTTAAATTAAAATGTTTAACATAGTTCTCACTGTCACAGATTTTTTGAGGAACAAAAAGAAAATAACGAGGATTTAGAGTTAGGGCAGTGCAGATTTGCCCTAAAGCAATGGGGGTGAAATGTAAGGGTGAGTCCTAGTTTCTACATTAAAGTCAGACAGATCTATAACAGTTTCTGCATGATCTACTCCCAGATTCAGCCTATAATAGTTGAAATTGAAAATACTGGCCAGAAAAAGAATGCAGATTTTAGATGTGGTATTAGATTAATGTAATTATGAGAAATTATTTGGGTGAATATAATAAATAAATAATAAATAGAATAAAAGATCCCCGAAATTTTGGCATATTATTTCAGATCTATCTCGGCTGGATCCAACCATCATTGCCAGCTGATGGCAGTTCTGTATGAAATAAGTAAGAAGATTCCAACAGAGTTATCACTGGACAGGTGTGTGCAGTAAAAATCACAATCCCATTTGTAAGAACTGTCCCCTTGTAAAGCCAAAAAAAGCAAATAAGCATGGAGTTGAAATTATCTACTTATTCACAGAAAAATCACTCTCGGCTATGTTGAGGGATAAAGATAATATGTATGTGTGAAAGGAGGATAAAAACATCACTCATATTTCTACAGTGCTTATGCTGCATTTCCTCTATGACACTTCCATTGTTCTAGGCCTTCAGTCTGATAAATCCGCAATACAATAATTAATCACTGAAAAAAGGTGAAAAATCTTTTCTACTCACTAAATTGACAAGGGTAAATACAGAGCAATGTATAGACATCTTAGTATATTTTCTACTCTGTATTAAAACTGGAAGCCATTTAAACATCTTTGTTCTTATCCTTAATACAGTATCAAAGAAAAATTAATCACACTTAAATCACTTCTCAGAAGAAAAAAAAAAAATGAGGGGCTGGAGGGTGGAGATTTCAGTGTGCTGCCCACAGATATACCTATTATCTCCATTAACATTAATGAGAGCACTCTGGCTAAATCCCCAAACCCTGCAGCAGACACATACTCTTTCTAATTTAGGAAAGAACTGAAAAGATGGGGAAGTGAGACCTAACAAACATGAAAAAAAATAATAAAAAAAAAATCAGCAGAAATCAAACAGTAACTGGAATTGCAATAGGGGATAGCAAAAATACTGCAGAATCTTGCAGTTTGCAAAGGAATGGGGTTCTTGGATTCCAGCAGAGTTCTCAAAAGGTAAAAATAGAGCTGGTGTGAAAAGGACTGACAGAAGTCCAAGCAGCTTAGGAAGCCTAGTAGCCTATCACCTCCAGGAATAGTGGCATACACCTCCGTGATGGTGCAGGATGGAAGATACTTTATTATTTTCTGGAAATGAATCAAAGTGATACTTTTTGTTCGTATACTATGTGTTGTTAGCAGATAATTGGCTTCCTGGAATGAATTTTTCTGTTCTTGTTAGAACAAACAGAACATGGAAGAAGGTATGTATGAACAACTCTATGCTTTTCCAAGCAAATATAAAAATAATATTGTAATCCAGATAAACCCTGGTTATAGCTGGCTGTACATTAAATACAGGGAAAAAAAAAAAAAAAAGTTTGTTCCTTCAGTTTTCTTCTATTTCTTCACATTGTATGTGTACTGAAAGAAAATATGACACATTCAGGGGTGAATATGTCAATCTTGGCAATATAAACCAATGTATCTTATAACTTCTCTTATCCAACATCTTGCAAGTTAAATCCCATATCAAATCAGACCCTCTACATAAGAGTAGAATTTGATGTAAACAATAAGCAGGATTTAACAGAATTATGCCAAGAATATATTTGGGCCAAGGTACATATAACAATTTCTGCCAGTGAACTGGGTGACAGGAGCAGAAAATCAACTTGTTATGTTATCACCTTTGAATTTAACTTTAGACAAATATCAGAAGGCATCATTTCCATGCTAGAGGGGGCTGCAGAAATAGTGAGACTCAGGGTGGCTGGGAATCTTCAGTATATGGTGTGAGAACTAATTTTGTACACCAGGCAGAACTGTGCTGCAGAGCAGGGTACATATGCAAGGAAAAGATGAAATGAATGAAAGTTTTCATTTACCAGGTTCTCTAGAAAAAGCTGAGTTTCTTAAGGAGTAGAACAGAAAGAATTAAAATCAAGCATTCATTTAACATAAAAGACTTCTCTCTGAGTTGTGATTAGATTTATGATTCCAGGTTAATAAAATCAGATTTGGTCAATATTAAATTCACTAACCATACACTGCTTTTCACTCCTGTTTCACCTTGTAGTGAAGTTTAGAAGTTTATCTGTAACTTGTAAATTGATATTTCAAACAGCTTGGCCCTCTTACAACTCAATAAAGCTTGGCTTTCATTCTGTGTGCATTCTTTCTTACTTTGCATTCATTCATATCTATAATTAGATGGATTACTTTATGAATCAAGAATCAGTAGACTCAAATGCCTATGAAAATGACAGTGTGTTTCAAAGTAACAGATACAACTTAAAGCTACATAGAGTTAAATGGAGAAGTGTGATTTAGGATTGATATAGGAAAAGGCATTACAGTAACCAATATATGAGAAAACTGTCTTGGAACAGCTTAAAAGCAGTTTTCCCTCTCCCCCATTAAATTATATTATTGAAATCAATACACTGATGTAAAAAGACTTAACCAGGAAATGCTAAAGGATGACCTTCACTTTAAATATACAGAATCTAATTTCTCTTTGACTAATAAAGAACTATCAGCATTAATATCATCATTATGAAAAAGTGATGAGGGTTCAAAGGAAAATCTGAAATCTCTCTTCTGAAATTTGTGAGCAAGAAACACAGTGCATGTGTGCACGCATGTGTATGTATACAAATGCATATATTTTCCTGGAAAGGCTTTTTTTTTTTTTTTTTTTACCTTTCTGTTCCAAGCTTATCCAGAAGAATGTTATCAAAAGGGTTAAAGATATAGTATTAATGCTATACCACAACTGATGTCAGCAATTTATAATGGGATGGTGGGTTCTAGTGCCAGAAGCTATGGCATAAGAGAGAGTGTTATTATAACAGCATGATTCTCTATGAAAGCCTGTCATCTTCTGTTCTCAAACCTTTGCTAATGTACTGAGGGTATGTGACCAGATAGAAAAGGAATGTTTTTCAGCTGTTATGTGGTGGCTATTAATATAGTTACTACTATACAATAATATGCTGCTACTGCTTGACATCATTTTAAATTGACAGACACAGGAATCTCTTGGCACAGCATTGTTTCTAAAGGGCCACATCCTTCAATCCTTATTCATATGAAACTCTTAATAACTTAGCTCAGTAGAGATTTTCCTTTTAAGAATTTTAAGCCCTTTAGACCAGCTGGGTATGAATACCATGCTGTGTCAGACCATATTCTATGTGATTGACAGGGCATAATGCAACACACAAGTTTGAATTTTTCTGCATTGCTGCTCTCTTACTTGTATTCTTCTAACATGCCAGACAATACCAGCCAGATCTAGCACATGCTCAGCAGCAGGAAGATAGAGATGAAATTCTGAACATTATCAGTGGCTTGCCATTATGTCTGACTAATAGCCTTGACAATTCACAGTGGATAAATAAGACTTAACAGTAGTTTAACTCTTCACAGAATTTCCTTTCTTTCTTCTATCGCTTTTCCAAATCACTCACCTGTGTTTCAAATATTTCTTTTTTTTTTTTCTTCAGACTCCAAAAAGAAACTTTCAATCTGGTAAAGAAATGTTTACTTACAGCATTTGATCAATTGCAGATAATTTTAATTTGACTAATGAGTTCTTGCAACATCATGCCCAAGGAATATACAGCTAATTCTTCAGCCTGATGGACAGTTTTACCTAGTTGTTTGTAGCTTACACGCTAAGCAAATTATCAACAATGGATATAACTGAGAAGAGAATTCTGCCTATGCCATTTATCAAGAAAGAAATCTGAGTCACAAAGATGAGCAGGTGCACCTTGATCATGTTGCTCACTAGAGCCAGTTAAGGTCATCAGAGCGAACACGGCACTCCAAGGCACCAGGTCACACACAGCACCAGCTCAATGAGAAAAGAAATAGAATTTTGTGGAATCAGTGGAACTTATACAAAAAATATGTACAGAGAAATATTTGCATCTTTGCATTTGAATTTCCTAGACATTTGTAAAAATGAAATACTTATTTAAAGTTAAATCAAAGTAGCTGATTTAGTAGTGTCATTTACACCAAAATTAAAATGTATCATGCATGTATACATTACTGTTCATATTTGAAGTAATGCTACAGTAGCTGTAAAACTGGTTGCTGCTGATGCCTACTCATATGTAATTTGTGCTCAGAAAGTTTACCACCTACTTTTCCTATACATTGTTGCTTTCATTCACCTTGATCTGTTTTTCTGCCAAAAAAAAAAAAAAGCAAAGAAGCAGAACTTGAAAATTCAATGGAAAATGCAGAAGTGTAACTTTATTTTCCTTATAGATAAAAGAGGGAGGGAGGAAAAAAAATCCAAGAACTTGTCTCCCTAACTGCATCACTGCTGAAAGTGAAAATTGAATAGACTTTAGGCAATGTTGAACAAAGATCTCAGCAGAAGAAGCAACTAATCACAGAAATAGGTGATCTACTGGTTCAAGCACAGAACTGCAATTTGTATGAGCACATGCAGTAGAACTAGAAGAGACATCCTGGGTCAGTGAATCCAATTCCCTGCTATCATAAATAATCATGTCATATAATCCCATTCATCTAATTTGAGCTCCATCCTAAAACCCTTTTTATGAATTTGCAGAAGAAACGCATTCATAGCTAGTTTATATTCATTTATTCTTGTGTAACCTTGTCCCTTAACAAAAATAGCTCATCATCCTCTTGCTTCCCATTTATTTATAGAAAGCAATTTCACATTTTCTCAGCTATTATTTTGCTAGCCTAAGTCCAGCTCTTTCAGTCCTCTCATGTAAAATAGGTTCTTCATTCCACTAATTATGAAAGAAGATGGTTTCTGTACCTGCTTCAGTTCAAACATCATTTTTAATACCCACTACAAAGTTCCTACTATTAATCAGAGAAGTCTCATTAAATACAAGCAAAACTGTGTTTCATGCATAATATGTTTTCCTTCTCTCATTCCCTTTCTCTCTTTCTCTCTCCATCATGGCCAAGTCACACAAGTCTTCTGTGATTGACGCACATATCCAAGTCTTCCGTTCCATCTGCTGTTTTCCTAGCCTTCAAGTTACACTTTTTGTCAAATTAGCAATATAAATGTACCAATACCAAACTTATCAATTTGTTTTATTGAATTTCATCATAAATCTGTTATTTATGTCTTATAACTGTCAAGGAGTTCTCATATATCACTACCATGCCCTTCTCTAACTAGAATTTCTCTTAAATTTTTGTCATTGGTTGATTTTATTCCTAATAAACTAAATTCCTGAATGAACATACTAACAATCATCAGACCCAAAGGTAATACAAGAGGAATTCTGCTAATAATATCTCTGAAGACAAATCATAGAATCATAGAATGGTTTTGGTTTGAATTATTTATTTCCTTTTATTTCTCTTCCTTTTAGCTGTTTTAGACTTAGAAAACTAATTGTTTCTAAGTCTCCTAAGTCTGTAAGTCTCTTTCTGAAGCTAAATAATTTCTCCATATCAGATGTTGTCTTGAAGTCCAGGTAGCAAAAGTCTACTGTAATTTTCTTCTATAAGAACAGTTATCTTGTTAAACATCTGTTAGGCTACCCTAGCATGACTCCTCCCTCCATCTTTCACTAATGAAGATTTCACTCCATCCCATTTTTCTTTGATATCTATGTTCTTAAATACTTTTCTCAAAATGTGTTTCAAGTCCTTGCATATGGTTAAGTTAAAGCACTGATAGCCACCATAACAAAGACAATCACTTCCTTTATTCTTCTCCCTCTTTTTCATACTTCTTTTGTGAGCTATTCTCACCTTAATTATAAAAGTTGCTTCAGGAGTTACTGTTTCAAATCTTCCTTACTGCCAGAATGAAATTCATGTATCCTTAAGTCTTGCTGCATTCTCAGATGACAGAACATCAGTTTTTAAATACATGTTTCTATTAGATTTTCTGCCTTTGCATTCTTCAGTGTCATCTTCATGGAAAACTCAGTAACATAGCTTCAACCCTGATATTGAAACTATTTTCACTCTCTTGAAAAGAATTATAAACACCTCTCTCTTGAACCATTTTCCCTGCAGCAGAGATACAGAAATACGTGACACTTAAAGCATCATAGGAGGTTTGATTTGCTTACATTTATGTGGTGCTTGGAACCAAATTTGCAAATGCCAACATTCTTGGGTCTCTTGCTAGTTTTTCTGTGTGAATGGCTCTCATATGTTTAGGTGTTTTCTATGACTGAATCTAGATTAAATCATTATAGTCAACATACCCTTTTGCTGTTGCTCTATGATAAATTATTTTACTTACTATTGTTACACATTAATTCTACAGTGGCAAAAATTGGTACAATTTTATTACAATTTTATTTATTATTAGCTTCATAATTCATGAAAGCAGCTGAGAAACAAAAAATGCTACATAGGCTGAAAATTCTAGCAAGAAAAGTATGCAGTACAGATAATATTTATGTGCAGGTACATTTATGTATGTATGAATAATCTGTACAAGATGTACATCAGTAATGCAGAATAGCAACTCAGAGAAACATGTTAAGGGGTACTAACTCTGGTAAGTAGACATTGAAAAGACTACACAGTATTGGACAGAATGAATTAGTGATAAAACATACGAAGAAAAAAAAAGAGAGATAATATAACATTTTAAAAAGTTTATTAAGTTGCAAGATCCTGCCTAGAAAAATGAAAAATGAATTGCTTCATATTGAAAACATATGCTATACATGAAAGAAGGGAGAAGAAGGGCAAGCCAGACCAAAGGCAGTGGCCATCAGCAGATGTTTCAGAAGTCCTAAAGATTAAAACCCTAAAGAGATCCTAAACTCTAACTGTTCACAAAATTGCTCAGTAGTTTCTTAGTTTCTATTTAGCTTCTGAATAATTAACTCTCTTATTCACTCACTCACAAAGGCAAATATATATACCCATATATTATACCCATAAAATACATGTTTTTCAGCTAAGTATGTCTCATTACCCATATGAATATCAAATATTTGTCCTGATTATAAACATTTTTCTTTGTGAATGTGGCACTTTGTTCAATAGGATAGCTCATAACTGTAGAGAATACAATCATATTTAAGCATTTGTCTATTTTATTCTTTATATTGGCCCTTGTTTGGATATAATAAAAAGGATACTTTGGAATATTTAATTTCTATCTACCTAATAGCTTATTTTTAATTATATATTATATCTAATTATATATTATAATTAACAGTATTAGCTTATTTTGGTCATCTTCCTTCTGAGCTAAGATTCTGTTTTGTACCAGTATCTCCTTATGATATTAACAATCTTCTCTCTGAAGAAAAATGCAGATTTCTCTTGAAAAAACAAATACATGAAACCTTTTTGCTGTTGACTTAAATTTTGAAGAATTCGAGGTGTCTACTTTTATGTGACGTTTCATACGAAGATCATTTTTCACATCAGCATCTGTGTTTTGCAGACAGTAGATGATTCATCAACAGAGCTTTGGAGAAACCTTATGGGATAGGTTAATATTCTTAACCAAAGGTTAAATGACTTGACCACGTAGGCTCAGTAAGTCAGAGGCAGAGCCAGAAGGAATAAGACCCAGGAGCTGACTGAGCTGTTTGAAGTGAACATGAAGTTCCCAATGTTTTTTTTTGCAGAAACAGAGTTCTATAGCAGCTTCTGCAATACACTTCTCCATTCTCTAATCACTAAAGCATCATTGAGCTAAATAGCTCTTCAGTTACTAAACTTTTAAGGGTTGTTTTGTCAGTGGTGCTGGTGATAGTTTTTTTCCCAGTATGGTACTTGATTTCACATGATTTTACAAAAGTGCTCATCATGCATTATTTCAATAACATAAGCTTAGCCAAGTAGCATGATTTAAAATTTATTGACACTATAATCCTTTTAAATAGGTTCAGCATAGCATTAACGTATTACAGAGAATGAAAATGACAGTATAATATCAAAATTGAATCAAGCAAACTCTAAATAAAATTTGTGTAGAAAGGCAGATCTCATTTCAGGCTATTTGCACCAAAGAGCATGTTGATAATGTACACTATTTATATAGCTGATCTGGAAATGTTTTAACAACATTTGTTTATTTGTAAGGGGCTCATACTAATAAATGATGATAGCATTCCCTGTCCTAAATCCTTGTAAACTGGGAAACAAAGTCAATGAAATGAAACTATTGTATTTGTGTTCCGTCTGGAGAAACTCAAATCCTCCAGCAGATTTAAATCTTATTTTGATGGCAATACAGCCTTTCAGATATTTGCTTAAAATAACTTCCTCATATTCTTGCTTGTTTATTCTTATTATACTTGATAAGCTTATCACAAAGATTTGCAAGCACCAAATCTTTTAATGTTTTTGCAATAACACTTAAAAATCAGTGGAAGCCTAACTTGGACATCTTCAATATTTTCTTTATAACCCTAATAATTTTCTGATTATCACAGCTCTCCTGAATTTTGCTCAAAATATTTGAGAAGTATCTGAAATAGAAGTGATGTTTTGATGTAATACTTGTATTTTTAACCAATACAGATGGACATATTTTCCAGTGCAATTTTACCAGTGACATTCAATATGGACAGCTACAGTTCTCACATTACTGAGATAATGTTATTGCTATTAATAATCTCAAAGAACCTCTGAGTTTGAAGGCACTGCATAGAGCCACAGATGGCTGCATAAAGGTCATTATTTTTATAGATATAGCATTAAAAATACTGGAAATGACATACATAAATCTTTGTAGTGCTGTGTGTTTACCTTCAAAAAGCAAGAAAGTAATTTGATGAGAAGAGTATTTGGAAGAAACATAAAACTATATAAATGACACTCTAGTGCAACCTAAGCTTATTGCAATATAAATATTGATGTTATTAATGCCACCTAAACCATGCAAATATAAAATATACGCCCCTAACTTGTGTGCAATGTCAGTTTATGTCAGTGAGGCATTAAGTCCTTAGCAGTAAGTTTAATTTTAAAATTATTTACTGCGTTTAGGCCTATAAGGAAGGAAGAGGAAGTGTGCAACAGGAGTAAGAGAGAAAAAGGTAAAGGAAGAACTGGATGCACATAGCATTCAATATCATAAACTATCATGGTATCATTTCTACAGTGATTTAAACTGTTGGCCACAGCATATGTATTTCTCTTTTGTGAATGTAGTTTCCTGAAGTGAATGGAAATTTGGACTTTTGTAAGGGTTTAGCTAATTGAGCCTATGGTTATTAGATCTAGAATATATATAACAAATTTTATTAATAAGTGCCTGGATTAACAAGTGCCTTCTGACAGTGTTAAATAGAGTACTGCTTCTATTTCAATGCTGTGTGTTCCCATTATCTCCTCACCCGCAGCTCCTATTGAAGACAATGATGTTGCAGTCATTGCATTCTTTGTCAAATGTGAAGATATGAACCCTACAGTAAGACTCAACCTTAGTCGTTCCTTTTGCTATGCCAAATGACCAAACGTGGTTAATTACCTTAATTTCAGTGACAGAAAAGTTTCCTTACACCAGCTGTACCAGCCCCATCACTGCAGGTTTATTTTCAAAACTAATACATTAGCACTTTGTCAAAGCTATTTTTATTTTTGCCTAAAAATGAGGCCTCCATAATTTTGTGGAGACTGTAGTATGTTTTGGTCTTAGAAAAAATGTTCTGATGTTCTGCTTATTTGAAACAATAGCTAAAAGAGTAAGTATCGCATTCCAGATAGTGAGACAAATATCTCGAAGAATATTCAGTATTTCTAAGTGAGTTTTATATGGTTGTCCAAGAACAATCACTTTTAAGTATGTATTACAGTCTGTGAGGAATTCACGTCTGAATGGCCCCTGAAATCTATGTAGTAAAATGGTCATATATAAAATAGCACATGGTTATACAAAATTTTCAAAGAATAATAAAATGGTTTGGGTTGGAAGGGACCTTAAAGAACATCTAATTCCAACCCCACTGCCACTGACAAGGACACCTCCCACTAGATCAGGTTGCTCAAAGACCAAAGATTGCTTTTAGATCATTTAAGTTCAAAGCTATTATTACACATGGGGATTTTTTTTTGTTTCTTTTTGTTTGTTTTTCCACTGATATAAGACAACATGCAGTACTGAGTCTAAATTATACACATACCTCATAAGTATTAGCTTAGATTCCATATATCTATAGTATTTATGTCTGGCTTTGGAGTGTTATGCTTTTCAGTAGGTATTTTTCATCAGTGCACTGAGCAGGAGAAAAGGATATATCTCTTTCTAGGCATCTTGTAGGACTTTGCTGTTACAGATAGCAATCAGATCACAAGTTTTTATATATGGTCTTTGATGGGATGAATGCTCTTTTTCATAAGAGAGGAAACAAAGAGAGCTCATAATCATATTTAAAAGTTAGTAACTGCCCAATGATGTGCTTGAATGAAGTCCTAATTAACCATAAGGAATATGGAAAGGGTAATCAGAAGAAGTATCCCTACTCCTTTGATGTCAGTGGAAATTATTCTATTGATTTTGCTGAGGGCCAAAGCATCACCTAGGCCTTTGACTCCAGCAACTCTAGTCATATATATTAAGTAGAGACTCACTTATTTGTTCTCATCTATTTCAGTGCTGTTAGCCATGCATTAGTTATCAGTTGCATATAACAATGGGCTGGTATTCAGTCACAGGCTTTGACTCCAATCAAAATGTTATTTGAGGAAGCAACTAAGTAATTCTGTATCACATTATATGTTCCTCTTCACCAAATCAAACTGTTTTATTTTTTCCAAAATTTTCAACCAATTCTGAACATAACATCAATGATTAAATTAATGACTTTGCATTAAATCTAAGCAGAATGATTTCATCCTTAGTATCTGTCATTCTCTTTAATCTTTGCTACTCTGGAAAGCAAATCTAGAAATCAGTTAAACACTTGACTTTTCATTCTGTGGTCTACATCCTAAACTAGTATAACTCATCCAATGATGAGTTAAAGCCAAGAAAATTGTGTCAGTACAAACCAACTAAAGAGCAGACCCACGTGTTCAAATTACAGAGTATATGTTGTAGCATTGACAAATACTCTAAACGTCAAATTGGTAAATGGATGCCATACTTACAGCCCACTAGAATCACACTCACTATAATATTACAATATGTTATCTCCAGGAACCAGTTAAGGGAAATTTCAGATATATAGTAAAAACTGCTGAGATGACCCTCAGATTATGAAAACTATTCCAATATCCATTCTTTATTTGGGAAATTGATTTGTGAAGTTTTAGTACAGACAACTTGTGTAACTCAAGCAAAGCGAGATATTGAAGACATGCAGACAACCCTTCCTTTGAAATAAATTTTAATTCCTCCCATGACTCTAGAAGGAAACTGCTTTTGACAGACTATATTTTGCCACTGTTTCATTTAATAATTCATATAAACATTTACCGAGGGAGATTCATTCATTGTATAAAAGCCAAGTTGCTGTCCATTCTAATGACTTTTATTACATGTTGCTGTTGTGTTGTGGACCATGCAGGTAATACTGCTACGACTAAGCAAAAAGGACAGCATCAGAAAATTTGATCTTCAGTAAGGGTTTTATTTCAAACTGTCTCAGGTTTATATTTTGGGTCATACTATATTTTGAAATAAAATCTTTCTCACTCAAAACCTAACAATACGATGGGTGATGGTTCTTGCTCCTTTGAATGAAGATGGCTGCAAGCCATGTCTGTCAGTTTAAATATATGTGGAGACCCTGCAAAGTTACCATGTTCAAAACCTATTGATTTGACTTTGGAATTTAAAGTATACAGAATTTCACAGAAGTTGGCCTCAGCTGTGGAAAGAGTCTGTTTCCCATTTATTTATTTATTTATTTATTTGTTTGTTTGTTTATTTATTTTAAATGGATGTGGAAGGAACCAATGTCATATATACTAAAAAACACTGGTTTGCATTGCATGGGAATAATACCTTAGTCAAAACCAGGATCAGGTAGGGGGAAATCAAAGCAACTTCCATTGCTTTAGCATGGAATGAGTACATTCCATGAGTACACCTGAATCATTCTTAAGCTTTAGGGAAAATAAAAATATAAATCTTAGATATTGTTAAATCCAAGTCACGTGGAGTACATTCTGCTTAGGAACAATAGTCTATATGCACTGAAATGCTCATGAGAAAACATGCCTGATTTATATTGCTACAATGGAAAACAAAATGCTTTGAAACCAACCATGGCTGCCTATAACTCTCTCTGTAACAAGCAATAGATAAATGACTTGTAATAGTAATAATCACTTCATTACAGTATTCTTCAGAGTTCTGCTGTGCTTTCTGAAGAGCCTCACAATGTCCTACCATTATGTACTCCAAATTTGGGCTGTAAATGGAAAAATTCAATACTGTGAAGCTGCAGCTTCATTAAGACTTATATAATTATTGTTACAGTTTTAGTTCTTGCACTTGGGCTAGAAGTAGATAGTTGTTTTGCTGGATTTACTTTTATTATTTTTCTGGGCCCACACCCTCAGACATATGAAATACATGCATGAGTTTCTCTACACGATGGCACGTTAGCCACCAAGATAAATCAAGAAACTTAGCTCAAACAATGTGATAATTTTTGCTGTTTATGGAATGTTAATTCATTTTCACATTTGTTATTAAAAATTGAAGAGTTTATTTTCATTTCTGTATTATTATTTATGAAAATAGCACACACACACACAAATTAATTTTTGGACATTCCCTTTCGACTAAATGTTCTCATTTCAATTCTGTTATAAAAAACGTGGACTTTTTGCAATTGCTTTTTGACCTCTATTGTGAGTGTGGAGGGGTATACCAATAGGCTCACTGTAGTTACCAATTTGATTTGATAATTCACTGACATTTATACATTGATTCAGAAACCATCAGCACCCTCTAACTCACTTCAGGCTTTTCATACAGTTCTGCAAACGCACTAAATTTCTGATCGTTTACAGTTTTAAATACATTTTGTAGTGAAACCTTCAACTGGTCTACTGTAAGGATAGTCATATTTCTGCTTTAACCCATGGATGAAGATTTGGAACAAGAAATATATTTGTGAGAATTTTGTATTTTGTGAGAAGATTCAAATAGTGAAAAATTGTCAGAAAGACCCTCATTCATTTCAGTCCAGTAATATGGGATATGCAGATATTTAGATCACATGATTTTATTTTCAGCATTGCACTGCACACGAGGGAAAGAAATAAGGATCCCCATGTGATTGCCAGCAAGTATACAGCACACATGTACTTATTTATACCAAGGAGAGTCTTCCTACTGGAAATTGCCTGAAAACCAAGCAATATACTGTGCTAATTAATTCAACTTGTATAATTACCTAGAAGCAAGGAACAAGACTGACGGGAAGAAGAGATTTGCTTCTTGTTAGATCAGTTCTAATCTCATTTCCACACAGTCTAAAAAGACTGCTTTGTACTTATATCTGTTAGTGAACCTATAGAGTCCTTCCTAAAGTTGCTGTCTCAGATAAGAGATGTTAAAATTGATAGAATCTTAGGTCTATGCTAGTACAGTCCTTTAATCTTGGTGGGAGGACCTAGGTTTCAATATATCTAGGCTTTTAAGCATTGAATGTTAAGATAGTAGTTAGAAAGAAAACAAAAGCAAGGGTGAGAGTCTGTATATTATATTTATGCAAGAAATCTACCCCAATCTGTCTATTGGAAGGCATTTTTGCAACAGTGTTATTTGCAGTTGGAATACACAGCACAATTCATGTAATTTTGTAATTACTTATCTAGATCGTTCATGTATATGAAGTCAGTGGAGTTATAAACATGATCCATACACTCATAAATAATCGTGGCTACAAACCACTGCCTTGAATTTCATTTAAGAAGGGAATTTAAAGCTTTGTAATTCTGACTGACCAGATCTCATGTTACAAATATTAATAATACTTTACATGAAATAAAGTCATTTGATATTATTAAACACTGCAAAATTCTTTTGTAAGGATATCTTGCGGTAATGCTTTATAGGTTGGTGTTAGGCTACTACAATGATGGGCAGAATATAAGACCAGAACAGAGCAGCAGAACGTGGCCACTGTCACTCTGATTGATTTATAACTGGTTGCAAAACACTGTACTAGTTTTCACAAAGAAAACAATGACTAACAAAATATATACATTTATTCTTAGACACTAACTGCCTCTGGGGTACTACTGAAATTTGTACTGTGAAAAGCCCACTAAAACATTTATTACAATACATCACTAGTTACCAGCTAGCACAGCTTTATGCACTTTGTTTTCCATCTCTGTTTGGAGACAGCAGCATAAAGTGTCACTGTAGGTTCCAGAGGTAAGTATTCCCCTGCAAAGCAGAAGTCCTCTATTATCTCCAGTAACATGAAAACAATTTCCTAACACAGTTCTTCCTTAGACTAACACCATCATCAGCATATGCACAAGTATAAGCTGAATTGAACTGAAAAAGTGGCAAATTGATGGAGGACATCTGCCATTTTTCTCCCCATTCCTGCACTAGAGACTTCCTGTAGCAAGAGAAATTATATAATTCACTACAAATGATCAGTTAAAATTTAATACAAGTGCCAAATCTCTAGAGCTGCATTGATAAAACCATTATGCCTGCAGTCCTCTGGCACAAGGAGATGAAGGTTAGGCTGGTACATTTTTTAGAGCCATATTACATATCCATGCTGGTCACATGCATATGAAAATCAAGCTCCATTAGATATAGCAATGGTGGCAAGCCTAAAAAATGTCATGGAAAATATGTCAGCCGCAAAGAGTATAGCAATTACTATGAGACAGAGATAAGAAACATGAACTGAAGTATAAATAGATGCCTCAGTAAATTATGTAACCACATCCACTTATGCATCTGAAACTCAAACTATGTAGCAAGTAACTACAGCAGTGCTGTAAACATGACCATAGATAATCTTGTGCCCAAACACCTCCTTAAATCACCTATTAAATCAAGTAAAAATAAATAAAATATTTACTTCATGTGAGAGATTTGAAGAGTAGGGTTCTCCATTGATTCAGAGGCAACCAGGGCACAAACAGTGCAGTATCATCTCCTAGAATGAATCCTTCACGTACTGCTAAAGAAGGAAAACTGGCCTACTGTCATGGCTCTAGCAAGGAACTTAGTAGTTTTCTGCTTTATGTTGTGGATATTCAGCTTCTGTAAGTCAGTTCAGCCCTGACTTACACAAGCACTATACATCAAATATCAAGCAGCTTTATGATTCTGCTTGTGGATCAGCATTCCCTTGATCAAATGCTGCTATTAACTCTTCCTTCTGTCTTTCATTTGTGACATCTCTTTTTACCTCAGGAAAAATAGCACAGAGTTATTTTCTAACTATGTGCTTTTTACAAGGACCTGTACAGTGTGACTGAGGCTCTGCTCTGATTTGTAAGAGCAGAGGAAGAAGAGGACATGGAGGTAAAAGAATGGTTCATCCTCCTTACCTAATAAATCTTTTTACTGCTGACAGGGAATGGAAAAATGAGGCTTAGATAATAGTGGTGGGTTACCTGAGTCCACCACGTTTCATTTCATATAAATCACTGCAGACTGTGTCTGGATTTCAAATAGAAACAGAAAGATTTTGTATTCAGTAGGAGTAACCCTGTGTCATCTTGCCCCCTCTTAAGCTCTAAAAATATTGCACTCTCTTGTTATTTGTCCTAGACTGTTAGGATAGATGGGTCAGAACCCATCATCTTGTTCTTGAGAACAGAAGAAAAAAAAAAAGATAACTAGTAAGAAGTAGCTCAGCATGCTTTAATTTTTGCTTGTACTTAATTTCTTTGAAACATCTAATAGAAGACTTGCAAATCTGACAAAACATGAGTTTTCTTTAACTCCTTAAAGCCAATTACTTTTTTTTACAAGAAATGTGTTTATGTGGATTTTAGTGCTTGTGAAAAAGGAAGAGTGAAGTGTTTCATTCATTGGTGAAGCATCGCACACCAGTCCCCGGAGCAGTTCTGCCAATGCAGTTCAGGCCCACACCTGTCCTGGAGCTATTCACAGAGCTAATCTATGCAGTTGTTATTCCCATGTGGGCAACTATCCATGAGAGGCTTGCCTGAGACCAGCCAAATTCATCCAACCTGTATTTTATTACATACAGGAAGTTTGATTTGAAAGAGTGAAGGGGCTAACTTGTTAACTCATGCAGTGCCATCTTCCCACTGAGTTTTTTCTTTCGTTTTTCAGTTACAGTAACTGCATCCTAGTCGGGTTCTTTGCTGGAGTTTCTGCAAGATTACAAGGACGCAAGTTTATTAGGGTTACACACTGTCCCAAATGTTATTCCTACCAGAACATTTGTGGAAAATGTGGAGAAATCATAGTAAGACTTCACACCCTCTCTAATAAAGCAAGGGCATATACCTCTACTATAACCTTCCCATAAATTACTTGTTTGGACTTGGTACTGCTGATGATCATGGGCATTTGCCATGCCTGGAGGAAGAGAAATGCCAGTCCTCCCATATGCACACACATACACGGAGGTTCTGTGACTGCTGCCAGTTCAGGGGGCACCACTCTTTGTCACCTCACTGTTTTTAAAATTCAGTGTTGAATTTTGCCTCACCTTTAGCTGCAAGGGAAGAAAAAACAAACAAACAAAAACAAACAAACCAACAAACAAACAAAAAGCATACCCAAGCTCCCAAGCTCAGACCACAATGAGGAACTCAATCAATGCATGACCTACCGAATGATATAATCAACAGGACAGCATGGATGCATTAACGACGCAGAAGCAGCATCAGAACTCTGTGTGTTGCAGTGCATGATGATCATTTCCTTCACCATGCTTCTTTTAAGCAAGAATAATAATAAAGACCCACTTCAGTCATTTGTCCCCACTATACTGTCCCCAGTTTTACCCTGATTCAGTCTTTTGTTACATAATGGAATTCCAGGCTCTTTCAGATTAGAGTTCTAATGGCAAGAGAAATCTAAACAACATAAAAGCTGACAGGACCTATATTACATATTTTTAATTACAAATATTTATTATTCCCCTTTGATTTATCTCTGTAAAGCGGGCACTCTGAGTATATACTTATGCCTGAGAGGAAAATTTGAGACTACTTACGAATTACTTTTTCCATCCCATCTTTACTCCATATCCCCTTTTTTTTTCCTTAAAGTTAACATGCAGAGTGTCTGAGGTCACAAAAAATGAGGACGTGGAATAATATTAAGGGTAATACAAGCTTATAAGACCTGCCTCACCAAACCAGCCAGGGTTCTGCTGTAGAGATAATACAGTCTGAGACAGCACTAACTTTGCCTGATAATTCCTATGTGCTTTTTCCACAACAGAAAGAACTAGGAGAACAGACCTTTTCCTCCCTTCCCAACTTCTCCTACATTGTACGTTGCCCTACCTCTCCTGTCTGATGAATAACAGCTTAGATGGTTAAAACTATGATCATTAGGAAATTCCAGTTTCCTGTTGCACTGAAAGTTGATTGTTTATCTCTGTACTTCATTCAGTCTGGACAATTTTGATTACTCACTGTCATCCTGTTTTTTGACCAGTTATTTTCTGGCCACTTTTCCTTTCCTGCTTTTATGCCACCTCTGCACAATGCTGCATATTTAAATGAAAATAAAAGCTTCCATGAGAATTATTGTTTATTTTAGTTTTGATAGCATCTTTAGGATATTTTGCATCCTCAATGTTCCTGACATGACAGACATAACAGAATGAGCTCCAGCCTTAAAAGAGGTCCTTCCTAACTGAATAACTAACTGGAAAATTTGATTCAGCCTGTGCTGGCATGTGGGTTTAAAAAATAAAGAGAAAGAAAGAGGCAGGAGAGAAATGTGGTGTTACCATACTATAAATATAAATATATGTCAATAAAAGTACCCCTGAGGGTGAGAGGGAGTGTAAATGTCACAGCAAGGCTGAAGAGTATTGCTTTTTTTTTTTTTTTTTTTTTTCCTAGTATGCAGGAGATAGTCTTTTAGCATAGCATTGAAGGAGTTAAAATGAATGCCTTTCTGCCAAACATGGTTATCATTCAACACATGACAATATACAGGGCTGTAAAACACCCCTTCCCAAGTTCCCCAAATATTTCTTCACAAGAACTAAGTAAATTGTGAATGGATGTTATCTGAAATCTAAAGATGTTTATTCTCTTAGTGATTAAAGAAAGAGGATCATCTTTCTGCACCTAGTTGGCTAGAATATAAGATGTCTTCTCTCGGTCATCACATGTTTAACAAGACAATAATTCAGTAGCTTGTAAAATATGATTGCATATGAGATATTGATGGCCTAAGGGAAGTTCTGAATATCAGAAGTTCATAATTAGAATACCTATGCATTTGATCCAATTGATTTCCATCAGTGTCACAGACATGAGTGGTTATGAATTTGAGAGTCATCCCTGCCCATACAGACTGATTTATGCACTTCTAACTTTGGACAAATGAAGGGCAAATAATTAAAGCCAAGCCCTTCTACCTAGAGAACTCCTTATTATTAGTGGGGTTCTGAGATTTATAATCCCCCTCCCAGTGCTTAAGATCAAGTTCTTCAGCTGGTAACTTATAATCTATTTATGCTTATGCCATCCATCCACTTTCTGTCATTCTGTCCTCTTATCTGTAAATCCACAGTCACAACATGTAGGATGTGTGGATCTGCTGATAAGAAATTTTTGCAGGAAAAAGAATCTGGGCAGATCAACAGTTCTGTTGCCAGAGCTGCTGGCGGCAACTCTAACATCTCATTTATTCCAGATTTATAAAGATCCACTGTGCTGATCTGAGGATAGAGCTGAATGTTTGACTTCTGTGATAACAGACTATCTAGTTGAAACCTGTATTTGGTACTAAATATTAAGTTAACTAGATATTGATAAGATTACACAGCATGGGACAGAAAACAAACATTTTGTTAGCATTGAGATTTTCATAGTTTCTGGGCTTTTTTTTTTTTGCCTTTTTTTTTTTGTATTTTTAAATTACTGTATTTTAATAGAATTATACATAACTAAAAACTAAAGCACTGGAGTGGAGGTAGGGATTCAGCACCCTGTAGCCATCGCTCAAAACAAAAATAGAAATACAATTGCATTATTCTTTTTAAAACTATTAAACAGAGTGTTACTTGTGGAAACAGCACTCTATTAACTATGAGGGAGAAGAGCTAGGCAAGAAAGACAAGCAGGGAAAGCTCATACACAGTTTCCATTTAAATATTCTACAGTATCACTGGTTGCCCTGCCATCTAGTTAAATAAAAATAAAAAAGGAAGATGCCAACTAAGCACCAGAAGGAAATAGATTTGCTAAATGATCCTTTGCCATTCAAATTGTCTCAGAAAGCTTTTTATTAATACTTTGCGTGTCTGTCCCTGCATGCCTGTATGTGCACATTTATCATTCTGAATACACAATACCAAATGCATAAAGAGAGATTTTGATAGGGCAAAACATGCAAAAAAAAAGCAATTAGAGTAACCTTACGGTCAGATGCTCTGACACAGAGGCTCTGCCATCTCTGGGCAATGATAAAGGACTTGGCTCTATCAGTGGCATTCAAAGTACACATGAAAAAAGAGAGAGAGATGTCCATTGTGATTCTTTCTTGCCTAAGTATTTTCAAAGCTATACTGGTAGACACTTTTCTCTCTAGGTAAAAACTGTTGCACTGCACTGCACAAGAATAAGGTTCTAAAATTAATTTAGACAAAGAGTGAAAGTAATTTCTCAAATTAAAAAAAAAAGAAAAAAAAAAAAAAAAAAGACCTACTGGCAAGATGCATTTTACAATTTACTGCTGAACTGCTGCAAGAAGAAGCTCTTCACTGAGCAGCATGGCACAGGGCCAGAACAAGCTATTTCAAAAATCACTGTTGGGCATATACTAATTTGATACACAGGATTTAGCAATACTGTTGGGAATGACTCTGTGTATGTGTGTATGTGTTCATGTCCTGTTAAATTTTAACAGTCTCTAACAGTATACTCATCTTCGGCATGAGGAAATTTGTTTTTAGACTGCTAAATTTGTTTTAAAAGACAGAAAATATATCAGGTTGGATAATAGATATTTTTTTCATTTACTTATTTTGTGTTGGAAATTCTTTTTTTTTTTTTTTTTTTTTATGGGCAGCTCAACTGATAAAATGTCTCAGATGAATCTTGTAAATCACTTAAAGCAAGGATGTAAACTTTATGAGTGTGAGCTATTGGCTAGCCTCTTCCACTTTCAAATTCTCCAGTTCAATGAATAACGTGTGGTCATACAATAATGAATCACTAGAAAAAGACACAATATGCTTGTATATAAATATATACATATTTAGCATATTAAATTAGAATCCTTCAACCACCCAATCCAGGTTCATAACAATTCAGGTTTTAATGTGATAAAACTTCAGATTTTTTTAGATACTTACAAGTCATTATGAAATAACAGCAAGTTTTCAACTGATACAGCTAAAGAGAGTATGTTTAGTCTAGGAGTGTTTGCAACAAACTTCAGAGCTAAGTGGTTAAAGATAAGTGTAAGGTAAACCTAGATCAGTCAGCAAGGTGGCCTGTGAAACAAGACAAACAAGATTGCTAAATGGGGTACATTTAGCTTGATGCAAATCTTTCAGTGACACAAGAAGCACCACCTAGGAAAAACTTCCTAGATCACAAATGAAATTAAAAGGTAACACAAACACACTACTAGCAAACATCCCTTCATTTAGAAACACCTCACATGGTTTCAACTAGCATTTCAAGCATGCAATAGGCTCACTAAAACCACCTCAGTTACCAAAATCATCATTCGTTAAATATGTACACCCAATGCCTTGTCTACAGGTGGCTTTTGTAGCAATACAACTATGTAGGTTGCGTCCATGACACGTATACTGCTACAAGCCTAACATGGATGTAATTCTAGTCATTTAAATCACTTCTACCTACATACTTGTTTCCATATACACACATGAGGAAACTACTAATGAAAGCATATACACATTAGCACAACCAGAAACACACTGATGGGGTTGTATCATCTTCAATTACAGCTAAATGACATCACTTTGGAGTATTCAAATTATTACTCACATGAGTAATCCCTAATCATGAGAAGAGTGTCTGTGAAATTAACTTGCCAGTGAAAGAGAAAAGGATTGAGTCTGGAATTAAATAAATTAATTTAAAAAGCAGTCTTTCAGCTGTGAAGTTGTTTCATAAGCACAGCTAGGTTTGCTTTCCATCGACCTCGGGAGCAATCCATCTTGGAGCAACTCTGTATTTTTAACCCAATTTAGAAATTACCAAAACACTGGAGGAAAAATATTTTTTTCTTGTTTAATTTAATTTTCAATTAACCAACAAAATTATTTTTGAATTAAAATTAATTATATGCTTTGAAGGGTTTGAGGGAGTCCTCAGTGATTACAGACAAAATCATGGTTACCTATGTATGTAGCACATACATTAATTATATATGGCATTTCTTCTTCAAAACTGTGTATGAAATGTCTTGTTCTGTCAGTAAAGGTGTTGTTGGTCTAAAATAATACTTGTTTTTTCTTTCATTAATTTACAATGACACTGTGAATGTCACACCCATCTTAAAACAGTTCAAATACTGCATTTCTTTTTCTTTGTAGGAAAAGCATGCGGAAGAAAATAAATATTTTTAACTCTGAACTTACAGGCCTAGGACTGATGGTCCTATGACTGCAGTTTGACCACAGTTTGATCCTCTATGGGTTTTGTGAAGATGGAGTATCACCAAAGAATCACAGCAGTGCTAGGATGCAGAGGGAGTACTGCATCCTCTCCTAACACAGGCAGCCCTCTCCCACATGATGAATCTTGGCTAATTCTTATGAAACAGCTCTGAAAGATAAGAGCTACTACATGGTACAGGACATGCAACTACATGGTACAGGACCAGAACTACTATTGAGAAAAGCTTTTCTCTTTAATTTAATTTTCCCTGTTGGTTTTAATGAGCGAATGGCAAAGGCTACCAGCAGGAACTGGTAGCAACCCTGCTGCACACTGATTTCAGTTCTAAAAAGGTGCTGATGAGGCTTTTCATTCAGGGCTCTGACCTTTCCTGCTCTTAATGGGTCATGGAGTATTTCCATACAGTACACAGTACTTAACTACAATAAGTGTCAGCCTGCCCAGACCTTGAGTCACTATGCATGGTAGTAAACAGCTAATGAATTAGGGAGATGAAATTCCAAAATCTTTTGCCCTAATCTTGTAATTCTCCATCAAGATCCCTGACATTCACTACATTTTGTCACACCAAAAGCCTATTAAATTTTGCCTGTAAGGACTGAGGGATCAGTTTCAATGACCTTTGAATGACCAACAATTCTCTGTGCTGCATGCATTTGTAAACACCCTTGCATTATACTAGGATAGAAAATGTGTGTTTAAAAATAAATAAATAAATAAATAAATAAATAAATAAAACAGTTGCAGCTTGAAGTAGAATGTGCAGGAGATTGCTTCTAGGTCGCACTGATAGATAGCACAAGATTTCCTTTTAGAAGAGATGTTTTATGGACCTCTTTAAGCATCATTAAGTTTTCAGGAATGCTGAAGAGAGCATGATGGATTTGTTTTAGAATGTTCCTAGCATTTAGTTTTAATTTTGCTTAAAGGGCCATGTCAGAAGAAGGAGTTAAAAAGGAGAAGAAGAAAACTAAAACTACCCAAAACAAAATGTAAATGTAAATCACCAATAAAAAAGGAAGGTATCAAAAGGTCCAAACAGCTTTCACCAGTGGCTGAAAATATTAGATTATATTTTACTATTTGTTGGAGATATTGTTTTTTGTGATTAAAATATTATATCTTAAGCAGAGAATAGTTTTCATTTCAAATTCTTCTTTCCTGAGTATTGCCTATGGATTAAAGTTTGGATTTACTTTAAATACATGAATAAAACATTCCTGTCAAGACAAATATTTTAATAATGATTTTTTGTGGTTGCTTTTTCTTTAAAAGAAGTCGGTTACTTGAAAGGAGTAGGTTCCTTATAGCTTTAGGGTGACTAAAGCTCATATCTTTAGTGTATGTTAAATTAGCCTTCTTTACTGTAATAACTATATATATATTTTAATAAAAGACAAAAAAAAAAAAGCATATATTTGTTTTACCAAAATATATTTTTTTAAAAAAATGCAGTTTTTATCCCTCTAGGGCAAGTTCCAATTCATTTGGTTTCTTGAGGAAATAAATAAAAAGCATTGGCAGAGAAACTCCTGAAAAGACTGCCCAAGGGGGAGGAAAGGAAACACCTAAAAACATCATATTACCAAGCACTGAGGTAATCAACCACAACCTGGGAAATGTCAAACAGTGGTATTCACCTACCCAAAGATATTGCTGGTCAAGTCCTCAACTGCCATTTACAATCACTAACTAAAACATGGAATATAGCTGTGGATATAAACAAGAGACAAATTAGTATTGGGAAGCTGGGTTTAATAATCCCCTAAAAGAGACCATCTGTTTATAAAGACCCCCTTTTCCTTCATCTCTGACATGTATTCTTAATATAGACACAGCTGGATTTTTTTTTCCACATTTTTTTAAACACCCTGCTACTATAAAGTCTACTTATAGCATATCTGGTCAGAGTGTTTGTCTCAAGTTTCAGTTATTATGTAAGCACTCAGGGGCAATAAAATTTCACATACAGTCAGCCAGCTTTAAAGTAAGTATTAAACCATCAGACTAACATAAATGCACTTCCTTTATTATTGATGTTCAATACCACTGTATTCTTTTAATTTTTCTGACTTTTAGCAAATGTTCATTAACATTGGAATAGCTGTCGGGAATTTAGGTTGTTTTCAAGTTCTTGATGCACATTTGGAACTACAGTTTGTTTTTCTTGTTTTCCTTATTAAATTAGTAAGAAATCACAGTCAATAACAGATATGACATTGACAACCTGACAAGCTAGATGCAGGTATAAAAGTCTAAAATGATTCATAGCCTGTGTCTCCAACACACAATGTAGAAGAAAAAGGGAAAAAACACCGCTGACTATACACTTCTCACAGATAGAGGTCACTAATGGACTGGATTTGAATCAGTCTTGTAAAAGCCTGAAAGTTATATGAAAGTAATCTAGTGAAAAATGAACTCATTTTGAGATTAAAGAGGCAGCAGAAATTCTTAAGAAATCAAGTTCTCACCTTCCTGGAAACAGTATTATCCTAAGTGTGCCTTCTTTCTAGACCTTTAAATAGAAAGTGCAGTACAAGAAAAGCCTGATAGAGATGTTCGTTTGAACTCCTTTTTGTTTTCTTCACTCGCTAAAACTATGTCTCTCCTTTTCCGCTGGAAGGGTAGGAAAGTCAGCCCTAATGACATCCTACATTTTGGATACTGCTATTTTAAACAGTTAAAGGCAAGCACATTCTTGATTCTTGAAGAAAACCATAGCCTATGTAATGCAGATTCCAACTGGGAGGGCGTAGGGTTCTGCAAAGGAGGTATGTCTACATCCTAAATCAAACTATTGAGCAGGCCAGGATATAAATGTGACTTGTAACAGTGGCTCATATTAGATCCAGAATCTCAAAGCCAAACACAGATAACATCTTACAAAAAATATAGGGTGTATGTTTGTGTAAGGAGTGAATCTTTTAAGAACGCTGGGTGCATTCCAGCACCACTTCTTGCTACAGCCTGGAACTTTGGGAAAACACTGATGACTGTTCTAGTCACAGGTAGTTTTACAGACACTGTATTTACACAGTACTCTGACTTGTTTCACCTACAGTACTCCAGGCCTGCACTCTCCTACTTTTAACTGCCTAGCCATCTTATCAGGATAGAGCACAGCACTTTAAATAGCAAATCTCCTACAAATGGTAATGTTTGAAATCTCGTCTCACATCATTTTCAGAAACAAGATCAGTATTAACATTTTAACATCACTTTTGCCACTCAGAAATGTTGACTTTTGAATAGCACCTGTAATATTGTTTTGATTATGCAAAGATTAAGTCCCAGTGATAACACTGCATACATTGACTCTTTAAAGGAAGAAAAAAGTGGGTAGGGGTATAGGCACAGTACCTTTTAAATGTTTTTTTTTTTTTAAAAAAAAAAAAAAAAAAAAAGCCAGGGTAATTTTTCCCCCCTCCCAAAAACCATGTATTTCTGAAACCAATTCATGAATTGCCTCTGCAAATATAATTGTATAAAGGTGCTCTTGGAGAAAGACAATGTCAGTGAAAGAAGCAATGAATGCAGCCCATGGAAGTTGGTATTTTTTTTTAACCCACATAGTGATCAATCTCAACCTTTAAACTGGTTTAATTTCCCTGCAAGCACTGAAGTATGATGCAGTAAATAAACCTCTCTTTAACACACACCCTCTTTCTGTGCGCCTGTGTGTGTGTGCACCTGTGTGCATGTGTGTGTGCGCACACGTCTGTATGTGAGACAGAGGTCTGACTTGCTTTAGTGTCTTTTCCTGCTTCTCATGCAAGGAACCTCTCCCTTTCTATTCTGCTGAGCTCTGCATTGGGAAAAAAAAAAAAAAAAAAAGCATCTGAAGAAATCTAATCAGTACCTTCCACACACGGTACAGGACTTTACACGGATTTGTGCCTTGGATTTATTAGCTTATTGTAAGCCTTAAAACAGATTTCATCCATTAAAATTAATTAAAAGCTCCTGTTGACTGATTCCCACTACGAAAAGAAGGTGGAGAGCCTTACTCTCATACTTTGCTGCTGATTTCTTTATCTTTCATGGGATTTCATCTCATGCTCTCAAGACAGAGGTCTTTTCAGCTGTTTGACTTGTTTTGGCGATCTGTTTTTCTGTTCGCTCTTCCCCTCCCCCTCCCCGTCTCCTCCGCAATATTTGCTGTTGCTTTGCCAGAGATCCCCGTCCAACTCGGCAGGTCTGCGAGGGACTCCTTTGTACTTAAGAATCCCGAGCCACCTCGCCCCCACCCACTCACCACCAGCCCCCGCTCCGGAGGCCGCTGCTGCTGCTGCTGAATCCTCCCGCCGGGCGCAGCTCCCTGCTCTCCCCGTTCCATCTCCTCACACTTGCCAGCTGAGCCGACTGCCTCCTCCGAGCAAGCCTCATTTTTTAAAGTTCCCATTTCTCAAAACCACCTCCCAGATCGTGTCAATGGTCGTGCTCGTACACGCACTCTGCCGGTTCTCCTGCAGCAGGAGGAGTGCTCGGCTCCCCCGTCCGGGAGGCAGCGGGCTGGGGGCTGCTCTGGGCAGCCTCCCCTCGGCACTGAAATGGGGCCGGGGACCCGGGACCCCGCTGCGGCTGCGAGCTCCAAGACCCGTTCCTAACGCGCCCGCTGGCGTAAAATCACCCGCGGCCCCTCCAAGCACTTGCCATTCATAAATTTGTGCGTGCCCGTGCCTGGTGCCACACTTTCGCAGGCACGGACGGGGCTGTATCGAGGCGGCATTTCTGCCACACAACCTGACCCCGGCTCCTCAACTTCGAGAAGGCAAAGGGCACCGGGTCTTTAAACCGCCCGGGGCTAGAATTACCGGGAAGGAAAAGAGAAATGAAATCCCGACTGTACCTGGCAGTGTCTGAGAATCCCTCGCCGTCACCGATCATAATCCCCCTGCGCGCCTCTGGCCCCCCACACCAAAACTTTGCCGCCGCTCCTGGCCGGTGGCCGCCGCCCGCTGCGGCCGCCCAGCGCCGCTCCCGGCCGGCCCCGAGGGCCCCGCTCCCCGCCGGCCGCCGCCGCCGCACCGGAGCGGCCCCCGCGCCTCCCGCGCCTTCCTCCGCCCTTACGAGGCAGCGGCATCGTCCTCCCCCCTTCTCCGCCACCTCCTCCTCCGGCGCGCAGCCCGCGGCTCTGGCATCCCCAACGCACTTTCTCGCCTCGGTTCGCTCCTCTTTTCCCCGCCGCTCCTGCTTCTCCGGAAAAAAAAAAAAAAAAAAAAAAAAAAAAAAAAGGACCCCACTACGCCCGGGGTTGGGGTTGGTTTCTTGCTTTCTTTCTCTTTTTCTGTCCTCTGGAAAATGGTGAGAGGATCACAGGATCACATGAGGAGCTGGCACGGAGACCCAGGACCCTTGGAAGTCGGAGGAGGCATCGGACACATATATGTGAGTATAAGTGTGAGTGCGCGTGGCTGGCTCTCTCCAAGTCCTGAGCCAGCCTTCAGCCGGGATGCTGGCTGATCTTCGCAGTAATGATGCCTCAGATCTGACTATTCCCTGCTAATGTAAGTCGTGCCTTTTTTTCCTCCCTGCCTGACACCCCAGGGAGATGTTTACAGTAATGAATTCAGTTGATAGCCATCTCTCTCTCTCTCTCTCTCTTTCCTGGAGTCCCTCCCACATTTCTAGTTTAAAGAATGCTTGGAAGGCAGGGCTGAAACCTAAAGCTTTCCAAGAGGCAAAGTCAGGCTAGGTTTTCTCTTTTCCTTTCCTTTTTTTTTTTAACTCCCACTCTTAACCCATTGCTTGCTGACGGCAGTGTAGCGAGCTCCGGCCCTTATGCATCGCCCCCTTACCCCACAAGCGGGGAGCAGAAGCCGGCGGGGGGTGCTACCCGGGGGGTGCGCAGCCCCCGGACACCCTGCGGGCCGGGGCTGCTCGCAAGGAAGGTGCGGGAGGGGCTGACCGGGCCCCGCTGCCTGGGGGGTCCTTGGGGGTATGGGAAGGGAAGGGGGGAAGCGAGCAGAAGAACTCCCGCAGCTGCGGTCCTAACCGGGAGATGCCCTCGCTAGCGATAGTTACAGCCGTGCTCTGCTCCAACATGGCGATATTTCATGTGCAGCCGCCGCCAAGCCCGCCTCTCCCCCCTCCCCTTCTATCCCTCTCCTTCCCCCCTGCTAACTTTTAGGTGGGTAATAGCAGCACGGAATAAATAGAACACAGAATAAAAGAAAGTCCAGCCCTCAGGGAAGAGTCGGACCTCCTTCAGCATTCCGTCTGATTTCCATGATCAGTCAGAAAGACTTTAAAACCACTGGAGAAACCACATTTTGCCCCAAAGCGCTAACAACGCACCCGTACTAATCCCTTCTGCAGCAGTTGCAGTGTGTGTGTGTGTATGCGCGCATCCCGGGTTATCTGCGCTTGTTTGGGGGTAACCCTTCCCCCGCCGCCCAGTTCCTTAGTTAACTGCTGCCTTGTCCTGACAAGCCCAGGTAAAAGCGAGATTATTTAATGCCGAGAAGCACCTGAGCGATAGGATGCGGCCGGCAAGGTAGGACGTTGGGTGTGCGAAGAGATGAGAATTTGCCTCAAACTCCTCCATTAGTAAAGAAAATTGCGCGTTACGGCTTTGGCTGCGAGTTACTTTAAGAGAGGGGCTGGGGAGGGATGGAGGAGAGAAGAGGCGAGCTGATCAATGCCATGTGTCGAGGAAACAGAAAAGGCAACTGAAATGCCTCGGGGTTTGCTTCCCCCACACTCCTGGCTGCGCAGTGGCTGGCATGTGCAGCTCAGCCCTACCTCGGAGCTGAATCACTCGCCATTGTCTCCGCACCTCCTTCGCCCTCCGCTTGGGGAGGGCTGAATTATTCACGCCTCCAAAGCTCAGCGAGACCTGCCGAGGAGCCCGGGCGCGGGGCAGCCCCGGGCGCAGTGCTGCCGGCCCCCGCACCCACTCCGGGCCCTGCGGGGGAGTCTGGCGGAGCACCCACCGTTCTTAGCCTCGAGACGAGCCCCTCCGTGCCCTCACCTACGCGGATGCGGGGCGTGATGGGGGGACTCGGAAGGGGGAGTGCAGGTAGCCCGGCGAGGGGCGAAGAGCTGAGGGGGAGATGCCGTTCCCCTCCTTCTTCCCCCCCCCCCCCACCCCCCCCACCCCCGGCGGCACTGCTGCCTCGGGGCCGGGGTCTGCTCCAGCCTCGCCTGGGGGTGGAGCCCCCGGGCTCTCGGCAGCTCCGCGGGGCTGGGCTGCTCGGGGAGAGCGGGTCTGGAGCGGTGCAGAGCGGCAGGGCCAGCCTCTGCTGCTCCCGTCAAAGCGCCGGGGCTGCTCTCAGTTCGAATCTCTGGTTGCAGCTCCCAGCTGGTCCCGAGGGATAAAAGGAGCAGAAGCCCCGTAGGGTCCAAAGCTGAATGAAAAACCTTCTTCAAGGTTGTTCTGGGTCCTTTTTGACTTTTTCAATACCTTTTTTTTTTTTTTTTTTTTTTTTTTAATTAGAGCTCTACATACTTTTCGAAGCACTTATTTACACATGATTTATAGCGCTTTCCTGAAGCTGATGGAAAGCCGGTGCATTTTCTCCTGAAAATTTCCTCTAACTCTTCATCATCCTCTCTCCACCCGTCCCTTCTCCGCCTCCCCGTTATTACCAACCTGTCGATAACACGTAAGGCAAAGCAGACCTTTGTTGACCACAGGCATTTCTACCCCCCTGGTCCCCCCGGTCACGGTGGAAAGTGGAAATACGAAAAACTTCTGCCCCACGGGCTCCGAGAGATTCGGCGGCATTGCGCCTGTCCCCCTCCCTACCTCGGCCCCTCATCCAGCCCCCACTTCAAATTAGGGAAAGAAAGGTATTCAGGGCACACTTTGGTCAAAGCAAGACCCTGTCAATCCACAGAGACTCAGCGAGCCTTTACCTGCTCCCGCGGAGGTGGCTCCTCCTCGGTCGATCACCCAAAGCCCACCGGATCCGGCAGGTTGAAAGGGGAGAAAGTGGCAGAACAGCTGAGCTCCGGCATGGTATTGTTTTAAGGATCACCACCAAGGTCTCTGCTTTCCATAGCTGCCAATGATCACCATCACCCAAGGTTTCTCTCAAGGAAAGGAGGAAGGAAATTTACTTTCCAAGCAGCTATCCAGCAGGTCACTTGACCCTGACACCCACCGATGACTCCGAGGAACACCCCACTGCAGCGGTTAAATGCCTCATAATTTCCTTTCTTTTCTGTCCCCTGGCGGCTCCGGCGCAACGCCACCGAGCGATCTTATCGCCGTGTGATCATTATTCACCGGTGACAACCAGAGATGCTGAGCTCCTAAGTGAGGGTGACAGATTTCAAGCGCGAGGCTGCGGCGTGCCCAGCCTCAGACATATTCTTCCTCAAACTTTGCCTAGCAAGCAAGCCGGCGACTTAACCCTTTGCAGCGCTTCTGTCGCACGGGCACCGGGACCTCAGCGCACGGAGGTGCGCGTACTCGCGAGCAGCCGCAGCACAGGCGGCCGCGGGGCTGGGGACGTTTTATTACGTGTCATTTTCGATTCTCGATGATTTTCAATTGAAACAAATCACAACCGCCAACTCTGGGGAACAGTTGGAGAGCTGAGTACTGCTCCTCTGTGGTTAGGGACTGGAAAAAATACTCTCGGCAAAGCAGATCTCATGGGGACTCACCTGCCGTCCCTATTTTGTCACCGAGTCTGGTGTGGAAATTGTCACATGCGGCGTACGGAAACCTCTCACATGAGCGTATACAGAGTTGCTGCACTTTCCTCAGCTTGATGTGGCTAAAAGTACATATCTGAAAGTGCTGTTTCACTCAGACCCTCGGATTCATCTCGTTTACAGGTTATTAGTAACAGCAGAGAAAGGAGCAAGCAACATATTTCCACGGGGAAAAAAAAAAAAAAAAAAAAGTCTTTTTCACATATGCACTTTGTAGTCAAAGGAAATATTTGCCACCAGCAAACTCCAGCATGTCAGAACATGTTTCTTCCAAAGCAGAAGAAAGCCTTAAAATGAAGAAAAAAAAAGAAAAAGAAAAAGAAAAAAAAAAAAAGTGCAATTCAAAGATGAAATGAAGTGCACGAAAGCTTTCCAAACTCAGTACCACCAGCTCGGAGCCTGTCAAGACAACGCTGTAGCGCTGTAACGCAAAGTTGTAGAGAAGACAAAAGGAAATCAGCGAACTCCATTGGCTTTCTAATATTCATGTATACATCTTTTCAGTAAGTTATGATGACTGTCACGCTTCCCTGTCTTCTCGCCCCCGCCCTCCCGCCCCCCCTCCCAATAAATAAATAAATAAATAAAATGGGGAGGATGCTCTAACTGCAGCTGAACGACACTGAGAGCCTGGAGGTGGGATGGAGTGCTGAGAGCTCCTGCCAGAGCTCCCTTGGTCACACAGTGTGGCAGGACACAGAGGCAGCAGACTCGGTGTATGTGGAGGAGGATCCTAGTTCTATATTTATTGAAGGTGTTAAGACTGGCCAAGGATGAATAATTTTGTAATAAGCAAAGGGGTAGAGGAAAACAAAACAAAACAAAAAAAGCCTGATTGCTCTCCCCCCACATTTCTGAGCTTCGAATTAAAGCGTGACAGGCGAATAAACCTCCTTAGAAGAACATCCCACCCCCTAAAACATAATGAAAAAATACTTAAAAAAGAAAGCGGACCATTTACAGGTTGCCTGTAGTCATCCTATTCCTCACAACGGTGACATGAGGGGACAGCCTGGCCAGACCCGCCCGCCCGCGGCCCCGCAGGCAGGAGCGTCGCCTGCACGTCCCGCGGCGCGGCCAAGGTGGCAGCAGAGCACAGCGCTCGGCAGTCGCCGCGGCAGAAACTTCCCCCATTTTCTCGCTTCAACGCCCTCCGTTTAGACAACTTCCCCCACCCCCACCCCTCAATTATTAATCTTAGTTATAAGTCTGATTACTTGGACTTCAGTTTTTTTTCCCACTACTATAACTATGTGAAAGTTTTATTTATTTATTTATTACCGAACTGCTTCTGCTTTGCATGGTTGAAAGGCTGTAAACTGAAAGGGAGACATAGAAATTATTCTCTTTAAATTATCTCTGATTATACGAGTTGGTTAGCCTGGAGTGATGGTCCACTGATCCGTAATACAACCTGACTTATTTTAAAGAGGATGTGAAATAGGATAACGAAAAATATTAAGAAACTAAAAGTGTCTTTTTTATAAGTGACTTTTTTTTTTTTTTTTTTTTTCAATTATATTGTTAGAATGATTGCTGCTTCTTGAAAGAGAGAGGGTAAAAGGAGCTGGAAGTAGTTCTGTAACTGGGAGGCTGGTCTAAAATAAACTATTATTTTTTCAATTTTTGTCAATAATGGCAAATTTTGTATCAGGCCTTAAATTCATGGAGCCAACAGACAGAAAAAAAAAAATATGAATTCTTCATCAACTTTTTGCAAAATCAATATCTTATTTAAAAAATACTTGAGTAAAGGGAAGAAAGAGGAAGGAAAGGAAAAGAAAGGGAGGGAAGGGAAGGGATGGGAAGAAGGGGAAAAGCCTTTAGAATGGTAGACCAGTGAGCTATTGAGGTATTATTATATTGTATCTGGAATTCTAAACAAGTTGAAAGGCTGAATGTGTTCTTTTCCAAGGACAAATCAAACACTTTGATTAGAACTACATTAAACTGGAGAAAAAAACACACTCGACTTGTATTTTCTGTGAACTCTCTTTTATGGTGAGTTTAAAATGAATATATCATAGCGGTTCTTAAGCAGGCTTTGGCTTTGGCAGATTTTGTGATATAACTCAAATGGTAATTTTCTACCATTTTGAAATGCAGGGATTGGATTTCATGTCAAACTAAAATTGAACTTTGTAAAAGCATGCAAAATGCCTTGGGATGTCACACTTCATAGCTGTGACCTAGCAGAGGCTTTCCCTTCTTCACTCCAAGAGATTTCTGCATTTAGCTTTTGACACTATCATGAAAAACTATTTCTAAGGATTGCCTTTGGCCATCCTTCTCTGCCTTGTCCCAGGTGACACAGGAATTGGGAGTCTTGTAGATCTCTTTTAGTCTGTAAGACAGAGGAGAAGGATTTAAGATGTTCTATTTCTAGCCTCTTTGTCAAGTTGATTTCCAATAAAACTAGGAAACAAGCTGGTCAAAATAAGCTGATTTTTTTTTTTAATTTATTTTTCTTTCACTTCTGAATGCCTTAGTGACTCATGTCAAATTCTGTTCAAAATAGATCCACCCAAATGCCATCTCATGGCAGACACATTGGAAATAGGTAAATAGGCAAGACAGAAAGACTTGATTTTATTATATTTGAAAAAAAAATCTGTATTTTTCTGACCACACTTGGTGACCAAGGAAAGTCATGTCAAATCAAATTGCATATTATGCCATCTCAATTGAGAATTGAGAATTAGAAGTCTATAAAGGAGATAAAATTCTACATATAAATTGCTGATAAATAAATCATCTTATTTTTCACACTGAAAACAGTTGCGAATATATATAGATGGATCCAACCAGCAAGTAATTGCATCTGATGAAATTGAGGTCATTCAATGGCTAAATCATACTGGTCATAATAACCTGGCCCTCATTTAACATTGTTATGCATTTTGTTTTTATTTATTTATTTAATGTATGCAAATTACAAGGGAAAAATATATAGGCAAGAAAAACAATTGACTGAAATCAACACTTATAGTAACAAACAGACAAAACTGTTTATTTATAATGGGCCTATCTACTTACTAGGCTGGTGGGAATGGAAAGCATTAGTAAAATCTTGCAAATAGTATAAAAGTGGTCCACATAAATTGTTTCTTTAACAGATTCTAAACAAAATCATCAAGATCCTTTACATTGACATAGCCAGCTTTTAAAATAATGTGTTTGTTTGTTTGTTTGTTTGAATCTCTGGTTCTATGTCTGAACCTTTGCCTTTATGGTAAAAAGTGCTTATACTTCTATCAGAGGTATTCTAGCTGCACTATATAGAACTAAAAACCACCTCAGTGGCTCTGCATTCATTAAGTTTCATGTTATGCATTCATCCCTCTTCTTTCATTTAAAGTGGAGAAGGCTAGAAGGCAGACTATCAATCTACTCTAAAAAAAGCATCACTTTCTGATCACAAGGCCATCTGCCCTATCTCCCAACAGACCTCAAGAACTCACACATATTTTTCTGATTAAAAAAAAAAAAAAAAAAAAAAAAAAGGAGAGGGGGGAGATTTGCTTGTACTTTCTTATCCACAGGTTCAGCAAGCTAAAATATTTTTTTTCCCTTCCATCTCTGTCAAGACCATTTCTGTATTTTTTTTTATTTTCAAGGGGACTGTTGCAATTATGGAAGGGTCTCTGTAATGATCTAAGAGGATCCATTTTTCTTTCAGCTCAATAAACATGACAGGACGTTTTTTAGAATTATGAGGGTTTATAGAAGTTGGAGAGGAGAAAATTATTTTAAAATAATTACCCCAGGCAAAGTCTTTCAATCTAATTTAAAGAGAAAGCATGAAAAAATGCTAAAATTTATAATACAGACCTCAATTAGGTCTACAGACCCAGGCCTCATAGCACAACTCTTATAGCTGTTTTTATCAGTTTCCATGGAGCACCTCACAAAAGATTAGCAAACTTTTTACTACGATATTTCAAAAATACTACTCTTTCTGCTAAATGTTGTTAACTGTCTTTCCATTCTAGTATAAACTAATTATTTGAGATAGGATACAAAGAAGAATGTAGATTTTCTATTACAATTTATTGACTTTTGCTTTTTCTGAATTAATCCCTTGATTATGATGAAGACATAATGACATTTTGTGAAGCCTTTTCTAACTCTTCCTGTTTATTTTAGAACATATCACTGTAAAAGTGATGGGTGAAAAAGAAAATTAGTTTCAATTGCATAAAGAAGAATGTATAAAGACATTATCTTGACCATCAAGGATCAAGAATTAGAGGATACATGATTACAACTCTAAACTCAGAAATGAATGAGCAAGAATCTCAGTTTGCTGCTCCACCCGAAGGTCCCCTTTCCAGGGGCTATTACTTAAGGTCTGAAAAACATGTCACCATGTACATACTAAACACCTGAAAGTGGGAAAAAAATAATAATGCCTGCAGAAGGACTAAGCAGATGGTATCTGTTTTGAATCCTGATAAATTGGCAGTAAACAATCAGGTCTTTGAGAAGATTCTGAGGCAGTGAAAATATATTGTGAAACTATTTGTTTTGCTCTTCAGCAGTGCAAAGCACCTACAACACAGATTTGTGGACTAAGGTGAATAGAAAGGATGTCACAGCAGTCAACAAGTTCATCAGTTTCAAAACATAGGACACCAACTTATTATTATTATTTTTTTTAATCCTAAACTTAATGTTAGTGAAAGACAAGCTTATGCCACATCATTAGATCTCTCTATAAACAGGAAGGTATTGCCTTTTAGACTTAGGGGAAGCACTGGTAGAAGTAAGAGGATTGCTGATGAGATCTAGTGAACCAGTGAAGGATTTAGCACCAGTGCAGGTAATCATTGCCTGCTGGCAAACAAATAAAAGGGATATGCTTTAATGAGGGGTTCACACTATGTGGAATACAGCAGAAATTCACTGGTGATAGGCATGAGGCTACTTACTAAATTGATGCTATGAGGAATATTTAGTTGCTGGTACCAAATGATTTATTTCTTTGGTACCCATTCTGTAGGAAAACTGTGTAGATTTATTTCACTGATGGGATACTGAAGGAACCTGTCTAGTGAGAAAATAAATAAGTAAATTAAAAATTGCACCAGGATTGCAAGTTTAGGGTGAGTTTAAATCAGGTAGTGGTAGTTGTTAGGACAAACAGTTAGGACCTACTTTTTTTCATCTTGTAGTCTTTGCAGTTCCCAAGATCTTGAACTGTCCCTGGAAAATGATATTTATCAGCTTCATATGTGCTATAATCATTTGGCCTGTGAGACAGCGCGGGTCATCTTGTAAAAAGAAGACAGCTGTATGAAAAGATAGAACAGGGGAGGGTGTTTGTAGATCATATATATATATATGCATATATATATATTTCAATTATCTTGCTGAATTTCTAAATGAATATTTTTAGTCTGCTTATTTGTCACTTTTGACTCAACGAGTTTTCTCTTCAGTTAATGTTGCTTACCCGGTGGTGACAAATTTCACTTGAAATAAATCATGGGCCTATTTAGTTAAACAGTCTACACATACAATGTGCTAGGCATAGTCAGGAGTATACCCCCAGGATAAATTGAACTTTTTACTTGCATCATAAAATGATCTTCCTTTCTGTGCCTCAGGCAAAAATAATGCGAAGAAGTTTAACTATTCTTTTGGTAGGGCTAGAGAAGGCAATGAAATCCTCCCTGAAGAGCATCAAGCAGTTCGAGTGTGTAACAGTTTATTGTTGACATTTAGTGGGTCCAAACAAAATGAGCTGGGGAGAGAAGAGTTTTCGGGAATTGACTCCTCCATTTTATTTCTGAAGCATATGCATGGTTGTCAACATTCATTCAGCAGAGGGAAAGATTTCTACTAGCTCAGAGCCGAGCTGGGTTTTCACTATAGGAACATATTTGGAGTTCACTTCATGCATTTTATTTATTTATTTATTTTTTTGACACAGTGAGACTCAACCACTGTTAAATAAATGGGCTAACTATGTACTTTCATTGTCATCAGTCTTGGATTTCTCTGGACTTGCTGTTGGCTATTCAATATTGTTATGACCTGTCTTGGTGTCCTCATGATTACTGGCTTGAGATGCCTGGCAACCCCAGGCAGAGACAGTGCCCTCACCTCACCTGGTCATGCAGTGAGAGTTAGGGAGGGCAGAGCAGGGTGCTCAGGACAGGGTCCATACCAGTCCCAGATGGAGCATGGTGGTAAGTCAGGCTCTGGATCCACTCAGGACACAGGACTGCAGACAAGACTGGAGACAGGCTATCATGTATATCCAGGGTATATTCAGAAGATGGGACTAGAGACTTGCACACAACTTGCAGTGCTCAGGTCAGGTCTGGGTGCCAGCCATGAGCTGACATGAAGCCTCTCCACTAGGAGAGGGAGCTTCCTCCCTGTGTGGGAGCTCCCTGGGGAGGATGAATCTAGTCAGGGCCTATGTATGCCTCCAAGACGCTTATGATATTAACCACCAGAAACTGCATACCTGAATTACTAACACATATTATATCCTCTTCATTAGACCTACATACAACATCAGCTCCCTGAAGGACCATTTTATAAACTCACAAACAAGTTTCATTTATTTTCTAAGATGCTAGATGATTTTACCAATCCATAATGGATAGTCTATTACTGTAAATATTTAAAAGATATAATTCATCTACATAACCTAAATTGAGGCAGTTTAACCAAATACTGCTCAAAACATTTTGTCATGCTCATGTACTTTTAGCCCAGCAGGTGTTCAGCAGGTGTTACTCAGACATCGTCTTGAACCTCTGCAAGTTGACAGCAAAAGCCATACTAACACTGACCAGAGTCAATTTTCAACTTTGTTTTCTGGGTTAAGCTGTAAACTGGTAACCATCAGGAGTTCCTACCAGTCTGAGAGAGCTCTCCCTGTTGAGGGAAATGAAAAAAGAGTGGACAGCTGGGGAAGGTAGCAACTTCAACCTGCCCTGCTTGATCTGCCACAGCAAATCTTCAAACACTAAAAAAGCTAACCAATCTACCAACCCTTACAAAGTAAATAAGATAATTACTGGAAAAAAAAAGAAATTCCTAATCAATATTATCTTAGATTCCACATAACATTTAGATTGCTATCACAAATTTGCACTAGAAATGAAGTGTTTGATTCTCATGATTTTCAAGTGCATGAGTGAGAAAGGATTGGAACTAGCAGTTAAAGTTTCACCTCTCTTCTTTTTACTGATAAGGTTGTATTTACACTTTTGTTTTGTTTCATTTGTTTGCATGTTTTCCATGTACTAAGCTGGCCAGAAATACTGGACCATACTGGACTATGGACATAACATCATGTGATAGCTGAACTAAAAAGTGTATTGAGCATTCTTTATTACCCATACCCTCAGAACCTGGTCTACAGTCACTTACCTTGGGCTCTCATAGAATTGATTTGACTTAGCTAGGCTTATTCTAGATTGACAGGGGATAATATTAAACAATTTATCAGCTCCTAGAAAATCTGTCCTTGAAGACATGGGAGTAGATCCTTTGGTAATACCTCCTCTGTAGTCATCTTAAAAGCGCGGTCATGAAGTTTCTTCCTACAGACTGGGTTACAAATCTGGTTACATATACAAATCTATACCTCTCAGATACAAGTGGGTAAAAAAGTCTCCTGTTTTTGCAGTGAAAACTCTATCATGTCAGCTGAATCAGATCACACCAGCTGCACAACTTTTGATGCAATGAATCAAAGAATTGGTACAGCTATGCCAACACCCTTCTACTTCTGGCCATGCCATTTTTTTGACACTTTAGAGAAATGTGGGAAAAAAAAAATCCATAAACCACCTGGCCAATTGTTCAAGTTACATATCTTGATTAAAAAGTTATGGATGAAGAATCACAAGTCAGGGAAACTGATGATCTTTTTCTAGTTGAGTGCTCAGAAAGACACCTTGTATTTAACAGTACATGAAGAAACTCTCTTTTGTTTCTCACTATTTTTCTAAATGCTGATATTTTATGAAGCATGTGCATACTAATTCACAGACATACACAATTGGATGATTAAGATTCATTAAATGCATTGATTTGTCTTTCTTCTTTCTGTTTCTTATCAGTAATTAATGATGCACAATGACTCGTCTTCCAGTTTTTTCATCTTTCATCTATATTCCTCATATTTTATCATGAACAAAGAGAAGTTCTGTGCCATGAAGGCTCATCAAAGTCATAATTACATTTCATTCATCTGCATTGAACTGTCTGTCATCTGTTAGCATTTTGAATGCTCTGTATGTCTTTCTACACTTGTCTGCATTCTTCCTCATTATTTACACCTCCTTGACCATCTATTACTGATTACTAACTGCTTTCTGATTTCTGCTGTTATTTTTTTTTTAATTATCAGCTGTGTTTGTAACCTTCTAGCAGTTACAACCCAGATATACAGTAGTGGTGTTCTTTTTATTATTATTATTATTATTATTATTATCTTTCCCACATTTAGCAAGTGTATTAAAACACAGTGTTTATGCCCTTAACAGTAATGTTTATCTATGAGACCAATGTGCCAAAACAAGGAAGGGATCTTGGGACTAGGGATCTGTCATGTCCCAGAACTGTCTACACATTTTTTCCTAGTCTTTTATGCTCTGGACACTGTCTCTGTCTCTGACATAGCATAAAACTCAAAAGCATTCTAAATTCCTTGCTGTAAGTAATTTCTTTTGTGATGTAAAATCAGCAGCAGATAATGACTAGATTGGTGGCCACGAAGAGGTAAGAACTGTTGCTGATGATTTTCATATTTTTTATTATATAACATATTTTGTTTTAATTTAAGTGATTCTCTTACTTTTTCTTTTCCATGTAACTTCTCATGCTTTTCTTTGAGATCTTTGTCCTCCTATATACCTGTTTCACCATTTATTGTATCTTAAATATATATATAGTTCATGTTATCCTCTAGATTGTCTTTTTATACATACACAATACCTGACAAAGCTAAGTCCCAAAAGGCAATTTGCAACTTAGAAGAAGAATATGAATTTTAAAGATTTTCTTTGAAGGAAATAAATGTCAAAAACATTAATTGTGGGCTGTACAGAAACTGCATTCCTTATCTGTAAAATGGGACAAATGAACATCATTTCCTTCACAAGGAAATTGTTTCCATGAGTTATCAGATTCATGAAGGTTATCAGACAGAAGGTTCCTGCAGGAATATAGAAAAGTATATGCTTCATTTTTCAGATTATTGACTGATCTTCACTGATGTAACTTTACAGAGTCAGTGAAACTATGATGATTTATACAAAAGGAAAACATGACTGTGCATGGGTTTTTCTTTTTTATTTTCTTTTCTGGACCCTACTAATGATCTGATTAAATACATATATATATATATTGATGCACCTACTTATAAATGATGATCAAATGACATATTAACCTTCTTTTCACTGGTGAAATGAATTAATCTCCTTAACTCACTTAACTAATGAAATACATTTTTTTTTTCTTTAACACTCTTTTGTTGGTTACCAGTTCCTTGTCAACTATTGCATCACCCACCCACACATCCCAGCTGCCATTGTTTCATTTTCTATCCAAAGCAGTGGAATTCATCACCTGCTATCAATACTGCCATTCATTCTCAATAAATGATTGAGAAAAAGGTACTTATCCAAGATTATTGGCAGCTATCCATGTTTGAAAGATTAAGGAGTTCTACTTGTATTCTACTTCCTGAGCTTCATCTGCATATACTATGATATGACTTTGGAGAAACTTAACTTTCACTAGAAACAGCTAGTCACACAATGGGGATAGAGCAAGTTTGTGGTATTGCCTGGGTAGCCTGAAAAAAAAAAAAAAAAAAAAAAAAAAAAAAGCTAGCTTTCACCTCCTTTCTGCCAATGGATTGACTGCTCCATTGCTGCCACTTGCATAATTGAGGTTGTTATTTTGTTCATGCTGTGTTATTTTATTCTATGCTGTGGTATGCTGCGGATTAACTCTTTCTTACTATTAGTTCTTAACTTTGATTTATTTATTCCTTCAAAGGCCTTAACTCTTGCCATGCTACCTGCTTTTCTCTTCTTGTACTCATTTTCCTTATTTCTTCTACTCTTTGCTTTGTTAACTTCCCCTTTTCTTATCCCTGCAATCTCAAACCCCAATCACTAAGTGCAATGTAATAAGCACAAATGACTGTTCTGTTATAAAATAAAATGAATAACGTCAGGGAAAATACACCACTTAATCTCTGCCCCTGTATTACAGCCATTTTCACCCCTGCAGAACAGATAGCAAATGACAGCAACCTTTAACTTTGCCCCATCTTGCCCATAGGCAAAGCTAGATTGAAGTGGAAAACAAGGAACGGTGGAGCCAAGGAGACATGCATATTTTCCAGAAATTACATATTCTTGCATATTTGTGTGTGTGTTTTTCCCACAAACTATATTTTCCCTTAGAAGTTGCTCTCCCTGTGTTACAACTAGGGCTTTGTTGTATATAAATGCAGCACATGGCATACCAGGGCCTACCACAGCACATTCAGTTCTGCTTAGTAATGGGAGGTGAAAGCAAAAGATCAGTCCAGCTTATTTAGCTGACAGCACAGTTTAGAGCAACTGTTTGCTTGATAGGTTAGTTCTACAGCCTCTACACGTAACAGTAAATTCCATGTGTTTTGGCCTCTCCTGTTCCTGCCACACTCCTGTGAGGGAAGTTTATGAGAGGACCAGGCCTGGCCCTGAGACAGCTGTATGCTAAAGAGAGATTTAGTTGGAGGCAGAATGTGGCTACATTCACCAAATCAGGGGAAGAACTGTTTACTGGAATGGGCCCTGCAGCATTTTTGGCCACACTTCACAAGTCCTTCCCGATAACTGTAAGCCTATGTTGTGACTGAAACTTTAAATAGATACCTTCTGGTCATTCACTGGAACACAAAGGACTTTTGGGGATAAAATTAACACATGATCTGTTATACATTTTTGGATTGTATTGGACATTTTTTGGGCTTGTGCTTAGAGAGCACGGAGATGACCTTGTAAAAGGAGGTAGGCCTCACTGTCTTCATCTAAACAGGTCATCTAGCTTGTGTATTTTCTGCATATGTCTGTGCCTTCTCCCTCCTCATCAGCTCCTCCCTCCGGGGTGAAAGAATGACAGTATGTCTGATGGCACCACAGCTGTTTTAAAAGCTATTAGCAGAAAAAAATCCACTTAAAAAGATGAAGAAAACAGGCTGTGAGATAAACTATTTGTGCAACCTTCAGTGGAAGTGTGAGAGGAAGACCGAGAAAATCAAAGACATGAAAAGTAAAAAGTGTGAGGTAGGTACAGAGGGAAGTTTGGGAGCAGTGGACAGTCTGAAAGCAGTTTCATATTCATTGTGAATCAGTGTGCTGTTGATCAGCTGCCTGTCTTTTCCTTCTCCTCATTGAATGTACTTTTCAAACCATAAAACAACAGGACAAACTAATCTCTTTTCACTGGTAAATATAAGTCAAGGTGTTTGCTTTATTTCCTTTTGTAATGTAGTATTTTGTGAAAATTTTTCATTATTCCTTTCAAGCATAGGCAGGCATCTTCATCCACACCTATGTATAGTATACATAGGTATGTATACACAAATAAATGTATCAGTATAGCAAAGTGTCTGCCTATATTGGAACAATCTTTAAATCAAATTCAATATTCATACAACTTAACTTCCCACGTTCTCCTACTGTAATCAATCTGTGTTTGGATTAAGCAAGTGAGAAAAGGTTAACATTGATAGCAACAGTGTATTTTTTTTAGATTTCAGAAAAACATGCAGATGAGTGCAGCATGTGTATATTTTTGGAACTGGTAAGTAAAAAGTTGCGTTATCAAAGAGTTGCTGCTGTGATCTCAGAAGATCCAGTAACATTCAGTTTAATTGTGTACCTACAACTTACATAAATTTCTGGAGGTTTGTAGTAGTATCCAGGTTCAGTGTTATTTTTCATAAGTATGTTTGACTTGCAACTGAAGAGTAAATAGAATTAAAAGAAAAATGCAGAAGTGTAAAATATATAATATATGCAAATAGAGGAATATCATGATGTGACTAGATATGTACTTACACAGTGAAGAATAATGGCTCTTCTGGCCTATTGACTGAAAAAAAATGCATTTCTTAAAGCATTCCAATAGTACTTTCACGGTATTATGGGGGAAATGAGCTAATTACTACTAAGGCTGTTTAATTGAGTTCCCTGTATATATTTACCTGAGAGACTCATGCTGTTTGAGAGGAATTTTCAGCAATTATTATTTAACCTCCTAAATAATGTCCTTTTTAGTTCTGTTGGAAAAGGAATAGGCTGGAAAGTCATAAGCAAGGCTTTAATTTAATTTGGTTACTTAATTAAAGATAAACAAAATTTTAAGATCATTCACACTTCGAAAAACAAAATGCAGCAAACCCAAAGAGAAAGAGGTATATTAAAAGGAAACTCAGTGAGACAGAGATCTAAAGATTTGTGAAATATGGTTCTGATGGGCAGAGGTATTAAGAAGCGTATGATCTGTTATGTTTGGCTTGGCTGGCACAAATGTCTTTGACATAATCATTCCAAAATGTGCTGTGACTGAAATAATTTATTTTCCTTGGTGGGAAATTACCATGAACTAGAAGAGGAAGAGTAGAGTTTATTGAGAGTAATGCATAACAATTTTAGTAGCGCTTTACCTAGAGCACTAGAGGGGTATCTGGGAATTCAGAGCAAAATCCTTAATGAGACAACCTGACACGCAGGACATTTCTTTTCTTCCAGGGGCTTCCTTTCCACTATACTGCTTTACTCTAGTCCAACACATTGCTGGTCTACTCATTGTCAGATGACATTGGTCAGGGCCTTATCCTTGAATACATCCAAGGATGGAGTCTGTGCAGCCTCTGGGCAGCCTACTTCATCTTAGCTGTTCTCATAGGGAGAAAATTTTTCCTTATATCATCCAAACACCTCTTGTTTCAGTTTATGCCTATTGTCTCTCATCTTTTCACCACACACCACTGTGAAGTGGTTAGCTCTGTCTTCTCAATACTTTCCATGTAGGTGTTAGGTCCCCCAAAGCCATCTCCTTGTCCAGGTTGAACAAGCCCATGTCCATCGGCTTCTCCTCACAGGAAAAATGTTTCAGCCATATCCACTGTCACGATTACCTCTGCTGAACTTGCTCCTGTTTATCAATGACTTTGTTACATGAAGTCGGCCAAAACCGGACAGCATAGTCTTGTAGTGATCTAATGAGTGTCATATAAATGGGAATAAACACTTTCTTTGATCTTCTGGATGTGTTTTGTGCCTGCTTATTTAATGCAGGATGCTGTTGGCTCTTGCCAGTGCACACTGCTGACTTATACTCAGTTTGCTGCCTATGATGTCTCCCAAGATCTTTTCCATAGAGCTGCCTGCAACCAGTCCATTCGCAGCCTGTAACACTGCTAGAGGTTCTGCTTCCCATGGGTAGAACTTTATATCGTCTTTGCAGATATTTGCATTTGTTTTTGCAGAACCTTACAATTGTCTTTGCTGACAAGGTTCCTCTTCACCCTATTCCTCTTGCAGATCTGGGTCCTTCTGGTTGACAACTCTGCTGTCAACTATATCATCTGGTTCCCTCCACACACTTGGTGTCATCTGCAAAGTTGAAGGAAGAGCACTTTATTACCTCATTCAAGTTATTGGTAGAGATGTTAAACAGGACAGTTACATATGGAACATTTGTGTTTCAAGAATTCAAGTAGCTCATTGAGTCTTCCTGCTTCTGAAATCCCCAGTCTCTCCCCTAACTTTTCTTAATTCTGACCAGTTAAATAGATTTGGACCAAGGGCAATTTGATGGGCTGTATTGTAACACCAGAAAATGTCTTTACTTCACTGAAAATGTTGCATGAATGAGGGCTGAAAGATTCTGTCCAATATGTAGTTCATTATATAGGGCAGGTTTTCAATAAAAGGATTTCAAGAAAAGCTCTAGTTCAGCAAATGCATAAAAGCAAATCTTTTGATTTCCATAGCTGTAGAGTATAGTGCTGGCATGGTGAGCTTGGTGTATAATTATTTCTAAGAATGAATTCTATTAAAGTTGAAATAAAAGATCTCTATGAGAAAATATGAGCTCTAAAATGTGAGTGCTACATTCTAAGGATTGTCATTATTTTGAAGCCTTAAAATAAATAAATGTTTCCAGAAGCAAACACATACTATTCAGATGCCAAACTCTTTGTTTTCGTAAGTGTCCCTTTGAATACGTAGAATTCAGCATTTAGCACTTGGCATCTAATTAATTTGTTATAAGGGAGGAAGACACGGAGCAGTGCAATTCCCCATAAGTACCAGAATTTGTTTTTAAAACTGTGGAGGCAGAGCACTAATAATAACAGGTTTCTCAGCTTAAATACTATTTCCATTCCAGCTCCACATCATACCTTAAAAAAACCCTCCCCGAAGCTTAGGAAAAAATAAAAATTAAAAATTAAAACTCCTAAGCAAAATATAATGCTCAGGGTTTTCTTTTCCCATTATTGAATTGAATCATATTGTTCCTTTATTCTGCTTTGAGAAATCTATTTCTTTGTGCTTTTGTATCTCCGTTAAGTTGATGGAGGTAATATTCTAAGGAAGATGAACCAGGGAGCTTGCATATTTTCTATAACTAGACTTCCAAGAGACCAATTAATTTTAACTGGAATGATGGAGGGACAGTTCTGTCATTTACCTTTTCAAAGTGCAAAACAGGCCTCACTTTTACTGAGTAGGCTCATCAAATTTACATCACCATTTAATTATATGTTTGTAGCAATAATTGACCTCAGGAGTAAGTCATCTGGTAATAAATAGATTCCACTGTTTCTAAATAGTAGCTTACTCGCTCTGAAAAGCTATTCATAGCCTGGTAGCTTTGCCACAAACCTCATCAACAATGTATTAAATGCATATTCCATTGTAAAATTGACAATGAATCGGAATGACATTTAACAACAGAGATTTCAGCACATCACCCAAACCAGAAAATAAAACACATTTCTCTGCAACTCTGTTATTTTCAGTGATAGATCAAAACTGAGATAGAAAAGAAAAATAATAACAATTAATTTAGTGTCTTTGCATTTTTTTTTTACATTTAAATAATTTTGTTCATATCTCAACTTTAGTTTAATAATCTTTCAAGTAAAATGGCATGAGCTTTACATTAGTTTTGATGAAACACAGTAATAACCCCGAGAAACAAATTCACATCCTCTCCCCTCCAAACTGTCGATTTATTACTCTGCTTTTGTTTAAAACCTATGAGCTAAGTTCAGAGGTGATGCGTAAACTGTGTAATTTAGAGTCTTTTATGCTCAGTTGGACACCTTACGACCTACTTACACTCACTTACTAGAGTATAAGTCAGTGAAATGGAGTGTAAATGGATGTGAATTACACGTGGAGGAGCTGGAAGAGTAAGAAGATATTACTTATAGGAGGGAATAGACTTTTTATGAGCACTTTCTAATATTCAGCTGGTTTTCTTGCTACACCTCTGTCCCTCTGAGTAAACAGGTTTGCATTTGCCTATTTAGCTACTGTGCATTCAGTGAGAATTTCTGTGCCAAAGTCACTGATGATATATAAGAAGTGTGGTAGATGTTGTGTGCTGAGGAGTATGAGGTTTATAAATAAGTAAGTAAAGGCTGTGCGTCACATTCCTTTTTGTAGTTAGCTGCAAAAACAGCAGTTCTGCAGTTACGTATAATGACTGAAAAATTTATCATGTGAGATGCTTGGTCTGACTTTTATTGGGAATATTTTTTGCATCAAATCCACACTGTACATTGTGCTCTGGTGACTTGTTTGACAAGCTGGCAGGTAACAGGTAAGCTCCATCATGTTTTCTATGGGATAAGAACATGCAGCTGGCAGCTACCACATTGCTGTAATTTCACACTCTAACTTACCCCGTGGTTGAGTTGCTCTTTTGCCAAGTGAGCTATGTAAAACCTTGTTGTAAAGTCCCAGAATTGTACCACTTGAAACACACCTTTTAGAGTACTACCCATTTCAAGGCAATTCCTCCAGGATAAAGAGCCATAAGTCTATTAATCTCAAATTCTACCTCCTTGAAAAGCTCTATTGATACTACACCAATGTAATTCTTTTTTAGAAAAATTAATTCTTGATCATAATACTTACGCTAAGATCATGATTACACACATAAAATATTCAAGTTTAAAATAAATCTGAAGCATAATGAACATTGAATAAATCTGAAGCATAATGAACAGAAAAGAGAAGGAAGAGGAGTAGAGGAGATGTAAAATATTCTAGTTAAGACTGTGAAGTCTTTGGCCTGGACTCCTCTGTAAAGTTTTTCAGCATATGTCAGATACAGTGTGAAAAACAAAACAGAACCATCTATCCGGCTTTTGCTGTGCTGGCAAAATCATACACACTTGTTCTGGCCAAAAAATGCTTTAGCTAGTTCATTTTGCTCAGAGGACTAACATTGACTTTTTTGTTTTGTTTGGTTTTGTTTTAATGCTGCCTTTTTTAGAAAGACCTTACCATTTAATTATAGTGATGTAATGATCTATTTTAGTATACAGGATGATACAGATACTCAGATGTAATCTATATGTCTGATTTTTACTAAGTATATTACTGTGGTATACAAGAACAATTGCAATTATGTATACAGAAACAGTTCATATGAACTCATTTTCCTTGTCTCTTTCCCTTTCCTTTTCCCTATGAACTAGTTTTCCTTTTCCCTTTCCTTTTCCCTTTTCCTTCCTCCCTTCCTCCCTTCCTCCCTTCCTCCCTTCCTCCCTCCCTTCCTTCCTTCCTTCCTTCCTTCCTTCCTTCCTTCCTTCCTTCCTTCCTTCCTTCCTTCCTTCCTTCCT